>LBNU01002326.1:8269-27539 GCA_014162995.1 Artemisia annua
TGTGTCAAAGTATGTTTTGTGAGTTAATGAGTCAAGTTAAAGGAGTGTTTGGCACAAGCATGATATTACCCATTTTGGGTTGTTAACGGGTCAAGTAATTATGAAACAGATTTAAGATGTTAAATAATGTATGTTGGTTAAGTATGGGGTGTAATGAAAGTGGATTAAGTAGTTTGGAGTGTAATGGGTCATAATGGGTTTATTGCATAACTCATGAAATTGTACATCTTGGTTCTGAGATTGTACATCTTGGTTCTGAGATTGTACATCTTGGGTCTGGACTATGCTGTGGATTTTGTTCATCTTGGTTCTGAGATTGTTCATCTTGGTTATGATTTATTCATCTTGGTTGTGAATATGGGTTTTGGCAGACTTTCGTTAATCTTTAGAAATTCATATTTTATGAATCGTAAGTCGTTACGGGTCGCACCACCCGTCGTTTTAAAGGTATTCGAGTCTAGTTTTATATAAAAATAGTTTAAAGGTCTGAATGTTTAAGGACTTTTGTCAACGGTCAAAAGAGTAACAGAGTGTATGTTAAAATGAAGTCGCTTCCGCGTAAAAGTTTTAAATTTTGGTCAAAGCGGGCACGGGGTGTTACATATGCAAATTATACAATGAATGCAATCTATCTAATATACAATAAGTTAGTGGTTAGAATCTAAAAATCTAATAAAAAGAAAAACCTAATTAAAATACTAATCAATTTAACAGATAATAACAATTCACTCCCCGGCAACGGCGCCAAAAACTTGATGCGCGTTATGTGTCGTTGCGGTTTAGCAGTATTAATGCCTACTCAAGTTTTAAATTTATATTTAGCCGACTTATCAATAACACACACACTTAACGAGTAGTGTACCTGGTCAGTTTGTATATAATGGTAAGTAGAGTGTCGATCACTAAGAGTGGAACATATTATCTAGTTATCCTGATCAGTACTTTAATATCCTAAGTTAGTTTTACAGCCTAATCTAACGAAAGGGGGTTCAGCCTGAGAGACTGGCACAGATTGGTTATATTAAACAGTAAATTAAACTAATGAGCACGAATCAGCGAATAGCATACACGTACACAGATATATAACTAGAGACTGTAAGAAGACCTGTCCTGATAATTAAGTAGCTTGTCACTTGTTTTATTGCTAGTTTTATATGAAGTGTATATTAATTAAACCTATCTCGTTGGTTTCATTATATCGGCGAGTAAACCCTTAATGATTACTTATGACTATCCTATTTATCCAAAGACGTCAGATTAAATAGGCGAGGAAGGGGTATGGCAGCCCAAGCAATGCTCAGCTAGACACAGAGGTTATCAAAGCACTAATATAAATTCACCAAAGACATCAAACATATAAACTTTAATTGATGGGAAAGCAATTTTAAGGCGGGCATATGATTTTCCGCAGTCACATACTACCGACCATCAATCCTGATGAGTTAAAGCGTACTATTACAATAAAACAAAACTACTTAATGAATTGAATACATGCAGGACCTTCTTACAGCTCTAGTATCTTCGTTTAGGGTGTGTCTTGTGTTGCTTGTTCGTCTGAATTCGGCTCCTTAGGGTTATGTTGCATACAAAATTCGTCTAGGTCTTGGGGTATTTATAGTTTCTGTCTGAGGGCTCCATGCGGCGCATATAATGTGCAGATGCGGCGTATTGACTTAACTTCGCGTGGGGTCCAAGATTATTATATTCTGGAATATTCATACACCGCCATAGATGCGGCGTATCTTGATTCTTGTAGGCTGCGCATGTCCTTTAGTTGTCTTGGATTGTTTCTGGTGAAGTCTTGATATGATACGCCGTATGTCAAATGTATAATGCGGCGTATCTGGAGTAGAACAAGCTTGATCTTCTTCGTTGACCAAAGTTTCATATGCGGCGCATGACAGATTTACATGCGGCGCATTCTTCAAAGTCAGGCAATGGTCTTCGAATTCATCTAAGTATGATATTGCGGCGTATCTGTTGAGTGAGATACGGTGCATCTTCTGGATTTCAGTAGACTTTTGACATCTCGCTTGTTTTGCTCCACAATTAGTCCAAAATCGCCAAGTTTCACCTATTACTTGTTTTTACCTGAGAATCACTAAAGTAAACATTAAAGCACCAATTCTCATAAATAAAATAATAAACAAGTTAAATAAATAGGATAAATGATGGTAATAATATGTACTTATTTGAGTTCATCATCACTTAAGCAATTTAGGTGATGAGATTAACATGGAAGGATGATGTTGAAATAACTCTGGTTCAACAGACTGATCCTAGTAACTTAAGTAATGTAGGTGAAGAGATAATGCAGTCAAATGAAAACAATAATTCTGAGGAGAATGATGTTCAGCTTGCCGTGGTACAAGACAGTCAAAGTCCTGAGTTAGGCAACATAGTTCCACCTACTAATAAAAGTCATGATCTCAATTTGGAAATTCAGTTACCTGTGATGGATGATGATTCATTTTACACTGCTTATGCTTCTGAGTAAGACACAGGTAACGCCGGGGTGGTGCCAATGGTAAGGCTTGACTCTGTTGATAATGGTGTAGTTAAAACATTCTTTTACAATTATCAAGGCTTTGACAGTGCAAAACAAGTAAAAGAGAAAGTAAGAGAGCACTCCATTGAAACAAGAAGGGAGTTGTTTTTTCTTAAGAATGACAAAAAAAGAATAAGAGTCAGATGTGTGGGTTGTGTTCCCTTACCAAGCCCATTAGGTACTGATGGACTGGGTATAGGCCTAGTTAGAGGTCCATTAACCAGAAAGGGGTTAGAAGCATTGATTGCAGACAAAAATAAACCCTCCCAAATACTCTGCTCATGATTATTGCTTGTTGGCAGGGATGGTGAAACAGAATCTTGGTCAGTGAGAAAACATAACGATCAACATACATGTTTGCAATCAAGGGCCCTCAAACATTTTGACCTTAACTTTATCTCAAAGCAAATAAAAGAAAAGATTAAGACCAACCCACGGATCCCTGTGAAGTCTGTTCATAATCAGCTTACCAACCAATTTGAGCTTGAAGCATCAATGCAGAAGGTATTAAGGGACAAGTAAATTGCAGTCACAGGGATTAGGGGGAATTCAAGCTACAATTCACCATGTTGAGAGACTATGTTCAAGAGTTGCAGAAGAGAATCCCTAATACAACAGTTGTGATTCATGTGGAAAAGCCTGCAGATGATAATCTTCCAACAAGAGAATTCAAGAGACTGTATGTTTGTTTAAGTGCTTTGAAGGAAGGATTTAAAGCCTGTCAGAGACAGTTGTTGGGGATAAATGCTTATCCAATTGATGGTCCTTTGAAGGGTCATCTTCTAGTAGCTGGGGAATTAATAGCAACAATGGTATATACCCATTAGCTTATGCTTTTGCTGAATCAGAAAACACAATAGCATGGACTTGGTTTCTTTATTGTTTATCTGACGATCTTGATCTTGATGCAAATTTAGTCTTCACTTTTGTTACTGAAATGCAAAAGGTATTCCCTTAAACTTGTAATGATTCCAATTTGCTCTGTTTTTAAAAAGAGACTAGATCTGTTTTTTTTGTAGGATGTTATATCAGCTTTAAGAGAAGTTTTTCCAAATGCTGAGCAAATATATTGTTTTTTTTCCCAAAGGTAAATTTCATTAAGGAAAAGGAAGCCAAAAAATGCGTTACAAAAGAAAGAAAAAAGGTACCAAATGTAAAAGAAACTAAGACACATCCTTAGTTCCACATTTGTACCACAAAATACAAATGGCATAGGACAATTCCCTAGCTCAAATATAAACCATAAAAATCTAAGCTAGCATCAATACATAAACAAATGTCAAAATTAACTCCCTATATAATTCAACAAAGCAGGAAAGGGTGCTTAAACTAGTGCCATCACCATACTCTGAATACATGGGTTAGTGCTAAGGAGTCAACCAAAGCACCTCCAAACATCACCATATGATGACAGAAACTAGGAAGCTATACTGCTAAGCCAAACTAATAGAGAGATAATTATTCAACAACACTATGCCAACTGTAAAACTAATGCCATCATCCATCATCAATCCACCAAGCAAGCAGACCAAAGCAAATATCTTGAACCAGCATACTCCAAGTGAAAACAGGTTCAGTTAAATCACTACTCCTAGTGCAGTCTTTAAATAGGATGAATACCAGGTAAGTAATCACCCACAATCCATATCTCATTAAAAAACCTTGCCCAACAAAACCCTGATGGAAAAATCTTGAACAAGGAAAAAGAGTATATGGAATCTCATACATATGAATATGATTTGTCAGTTCAAAAAGCTCCATAAGAAACTTGTAAATACTAAAGAAAACCTGGTAATACCAAAAGAGACCACAAGCATCATACAAGCACCAAAGCAGAAAGCAATAACATGTAGCTATAGAGTACTACTAAATTAAATCCTAACAAGCCATATACCATCTTACCACATAGTTAGCACAATCTAAGTCTAACCACTTAGCTATAGTGCATAACTCTTTGTGAACCAAATGGCCAAACCAATCACCCTCAAGGACATAGTCAGCGCAGTCTAAGTCTAAATACTTAGCTGTAGTGCATAACTCTTTTTCATTAGAATAGCTATACCAATCACCCACAAGGACATAGTCAGCGTAGTCTAAGTCTATTCACTCAGCTGTAGTGCATAACTCTTTATCCATAAAATAGTTCAACCAATACTCCTTAAAGAAAGGCCAGCGCAGATGAATAATAGGGCATAAATGAGACAACATTCTTAAGGTAAAAGGCACCACAACTACACCTAAATTACCACAAAAAAGTGTAACATAGACGCAATTATCACCTGTAGTGCATAGCCTACCCATAACCATCCAATTCAGCCTATTGCTATTATTAATTTTCCACTTGTGAATACTCCTACCAAAAATAATAATAAACCAACTGTTCTAATGAAAATCAGGAAGTAAGAGCTTAATTGTCTCCATCATCAACATCCATTTTATCATTATCATCCTCAAACAGCTCCTCAAGCATTCTTTTATACTTCAGATTGTTATCAATAGGAAACTTCCAAATCACAGATGCATTAATGACATCAGAAGTAACTTTCATATTAAGACCCATCAATCTCATCCTAACAGATTCCACAATAATCATAAACAAGCTATCTTCAGATCTTTCTACACCACTAAACAACCTAGAATTTTTTTCCTGCCATATAAAATAGACTGCAGCTCCAAAAACAAGTCTTTGAGTCATGCTCCAGACAGTATTACTTGCAGGTTTATTAGCAATGCAAGAAATGATTTCAGCCCAAATATTAGAACAATCATTAAGTTTAGCCATATTTTTAAGTCTCTCCCACAATCTTCTAGCAAAGATGCAACTAAAAAATAGATGTGAGTGAGAATCCTTACCTTATTTACAAAATGTGCACTTCATATCTTGAATATTCAACCATTTAGACATCATATCTTGAGTCTTTAGTCTTCCTTTAATAGCCATCCAAAGCACGAAAGAATGCTTGGGTACACACTGTGAGAACCAGACATGCTTGAACCAAATCACCTTAGGAGCTGAACTTCTCATTTCTTTCCAAACTTCTTTTACACTAAATTTCTTTTCTTTACCTTTACTGTTAATCCATAAAGCTTTATCTTCAAAATCTGCATTTAGGCTAGGAACAGGGATATTAACAATATCAGTAAACCTATCATTCCACCCTCTTGGCGATCTTCAGTTACCATTCCTAATAAAATCAGCAACCTTTAACTTAAGATCAGCTCTAGCATTGATTAACTCCTCATTAGAAACCTTCATGCAGAAAGGACCCATATCATGCCAATTATCTAACCAAAAATTGCACTTGTTACCATTTCCAATCTTACAATGCACAAATTTCCTAATTTTATCTCTTAAAGACAAAATTTGTTTCCAGCTCCAAGAAGTATTCGTATGAACTTCAACTTCCCAAATACTTTTCCCTTTCAACCAATGACAGTTCACCCACTTGACCCATATAGAATCCTTTTTAGTAATAATATTCCAGATGTGCTTAGCCATAAGAGCTTCATTCCACATATGTAGAGATTTAAGACCAAGGCCTCCCTGACATTTTTGTAAACATACATCTTTCCAAGCAACACTACATCTACCCCTGTTCTTTCCTTCAGTATTCCACAGAAAACCTTTAAGAAGCTTCTCAATGTCATCACAAAAATTATGAGGAAGAATGAAAATAGACGCCCAATACACATGAAGATAATTAAGAACAGAAGCAATTAATAACCTCCTACCCGCAAATGAAAGAGTCCTATTTCTCAAGTCATCAATTCTTCTCTTAACATTTTCAATGAGAATAGTACAATCACTCCTAGTGAGACACTTAGAAACTAAAGGAACTCCTAAGTATCTCACAGGAAGTTGTCCTTCACTAAATGGCATTACCATTTTAATCATATCCTTAACATCATTAGAGACATTTCCAAAGTAAACCGTACTTTAATGCATACTAGGTCTTAGCCCAGAAGAAAGGCAGAATTCATCCAATGCTCTTCTAAGAATAGACGCAGAGTTCATATCACCATGGCAGAACAAGAGCAAATCATCGGCGAAACACAAACTCACAATACCCAACATTTTACACCCCCAGTGATATTTAAACCTTTTGTTCGAACTAATTTGTCTTTTAAGCATAAGTGTGAAGACCTCCATAAAAATGGTAAAAAGGTAAGGTGATATAGGATCACCTTGCCTAAGCCCTCTCTTAGCTTTAAAAAATCCATGAGATTCTCCGTTAACACATATAGAAAAAGTAGCAGAAGTCAAACAAACCAAAATCCAATCAACCATAATTTTATGAAACCCAAAGCTGAGAAGCAGAACTTAAGGAACTCCCAATTAACAATATCGTAGGCTTTCTGAATATCGACTTTGAAAGCATAACTACTAGCTCTACCTTTCCAGTTATCCCCTTACATAAGTTCATGAGCAAGAAGGATATTATCACTAATATGTCTAACCTCAACAAAGGAACTCTGATTAGGATCAATTAAGCCATTTAACACACCTTTAATTCTCTTAGTAAGAACTTTATTAATACATTTATAGACCACATTGCAGCTAGCAATGGGTCTATAATCGGACACTCTCCTAGGATTTTAGACTTAGGAACAAGGGAGATCATAGTAGTGTTAAGTTCACCAAGCATCTTACCACTATTAAAAAATTTCCTAACAACTAAACAAACATCCTTACCCACAATAACCCAAGAAGCTTTAAAAAACCTGGAAGTAAATCCATCCCGTCCAGGCACCTTGTCATCAGCAATATCAAACAGAGCTTCCTTAATCTCCTCATCAGAAACTTTCCTAAC
The DNA here is from genome assembly GCA_014162995.1 of Artemisia annua. Lineage (NCBI taxonomy): Eukaryota > Viridiplantae > Streptophyta > Magnoliopsida > Asterales > Asteraceae > Artemisia > Artemisia annua. Next base: position 15,629 of record LBNU01002326.1, read on the forward strand.
CATGTTGAAAGCATCATTACTACTCAACTTTTTAGAAAAAAGATTCACATGATCTTCAATTGGAAAGACTTGCTCATTGGCCCCCAAAAAACTTTGAAAATGTAACACAAATTGATCAGCAACCTCTTCATCTTTGAAAACCCTTCCCATTTCATCCTGAACAATAGTAATCCTGCTTTTATTAAGTCTTCCCTTCAAGCAATTATGGAAAAAAGCAATATTATGATCCCCTTCTTTTAACCATTCTATCTTAGTCTTCTGTTTAAGAACTTTCTCTTCATCTAAAACAGCCTCTTTATAAGCACTAGTGTAAATCATCTCTTCTTCTCTAAGCTTGACATTTTTAGGATCTTTATCAAGCTCAGATTGCATTTTCTTTAATTCTTCTCTTAACTTTTTCACTTTATCAAAAACATTGCTATTCCTCCAGTTTAACTCCCTGAGATGCTTCTTCATATTTTTCAATCTTTTAGCAAGAACAAACATATCATATCCCATAATAGGTATATTCCAATTATCCTTCACAATTTGATGAAACTCCTTTTTGTCAGCAAGATAGTTCATAAACCTGAAAGATCTTTTCCTTCTTGCAGTCACAACATGAATCACAAGAAGTCCAGGGCAGTGGTCAGAGGTGACAGAAGGCAGGAAATTAGAATAACTAAAGCCATATTCATCAATAAAACAACTATTACCCATAATTCTATCAAGTTTTTTAAGTATACCCTTTTCAGGATTCTTCATTTTTTGAATCCAAGTGAAAAACATCCCATTCATAGCTATATCTTCCATGTCTAAATAATACACACATTCCCTAAAGTCTTTAACACCCTGGTCATTATTAGCAACCCCACTATTATTCTCATCAGCGTACAAGGTGGTATTAAAGTCACCAACCATAACCCAGGGTAGATTACCAACAACTTCCCTATGATTCTTAAGATTATCCCAAAGGCTAAGTCTAACCTTAGGGTCACTGTCTCCATCGATTAAAGAGAAAAAAATTCTTTTCTTATCCACAATACAATAAACATCAAAATGCATGACCTGGTCACTTTGAGCTAACAAAGTAGCCGCAATAACATTAGCATCCCACCCACTGCAATCCTACACCCTTTACTACTGTCAATAGAATTAGAGAGCCAGTTCCATCTCCTAAACACTCTATTACAAGCATAATTGACAATTTTTTTGTTCAGTTGAGTTTCAATTATAGCACACATATTTAATCCATTTTCCATGATCAATAATTTAACTTCATCTTGCTTTGAGGTAGTAGACATACCTCTTATGTTCCATGCATCAATTTTGATCATCATTTAATTGAGGAAGAGGGACCAAAACCATCATGACTCAAAACATTAGCCATAGCATCATCCACACAATTAGATACATTATTCTGAGTCATAAAAGAAGCATGTGCAGAGGAGTCTTCACCCACTTCATCTTCCATGACAGCATCAGAATTCTTATCCTTATAATTATCATTCCCACTTTTACTTTTTTTTTGAACTAATTTTTCCACTTTTACTTAACTCAGCAACTCTAACATCATAAAACTCCACCATCTCTTTTGTCCACCCTTTAGTAGGGATGTCACTAGAAGGTTGTTCAGACACAATGAAGAGTTCCACTTCTGCCAATTGCTTTCTAAAGTTAAGCTTATGAATTTCCTTGACTTCTTTCATGTAGAATTCATTGTAAATTTTACTAAAAGCCTGACCCCTAGAAATACCAGAGGATTCCATTTCCTCAGCCACCATATCATTAGCTTCCTCAGTAACCTTAGCCTCAATACTTTTACTTCTAGAATTTATATCATTACTTAATTCAATTATTTCTTCTTGAGCTTCTCAATCTTCTCCAGTTTCCCCATAAAAGAGCATTTCTGTTCATCGTATTCCTGCAACTCCTTAGGCCACTCATCCCTTTCTTCACTACTAATATCAATTCCCATTTCACAGGCTACATCAATGTTAATTTTGATACCACTTATCTCATTCTGCACATCACTTTCTTGTTCCTCAGCTAAAGCTGCATATCTGTTTTTAGTTGTGAAATTCTTTTGAGCAATATGTTTTACTTGTGGTTCCTTGGTTTTGGATTTGTCATTATTATTTCCCTGATTTTCCATAACTTCAGATGCTACATTCTTACTCTTCTCATTAGTCTTCACAGGTGCATACTTCCTTTCATTATTCAAGTAAGTTCCCCCATAATTACCTCTCCCACTCATACCACCTCTTCCTCTATAATTATAACCACCCCTTCCACCATTCATCCTAAATCTACCATAATTATTAGCAAACTGATAGTTGGTACCCATCTCATTACCATTGTTAACTTGAATATCGTTTTGAGATGTTCCAGCCCCTACATTGGACCTAGTTGAAGATGGTCGAGTTTTCTCAGTCATACCAACCCACTATTAGACTTCCGATTATAAGCAGGCTGCCACCCATCATTAGCCTTAGGATCAGCCTCATACATCCCACTCTTCAGTCCATTCCCAGTAGTTCTTGCAAGCTTCTCCTCTTGTAGGACCGATAATATACAAGATTTATGTGGTTCGGGAGGTCTAGGTTGATCAAAGATGATGAAAGTATTCATCTTTCTAGTGAGAGAAAGTAGTGAGAGGGTGGAGAAGATAAAGATAACTTTTATTGATGAAACAAATACAATACAAATCTAACACTTAACCACACCCCTCATGGAGAGTCATGAGGGGTATTTATAGGCTCATTACAACATTACTTTGCCTAATTGACAATAGTAGTCCCTGTAGTATCTAATCTAGTTCATTTCACTTGTGTGACGTTATCTTTATAAAAAAGCGAAGCTAACAATCTCCCTCCAAGATATCGTCACACGTGAATGGTTACAATGAGACCTATAAATACATAAACATTGTAAATTACAACAATAGTAAACTATGTTGACATTGTTGAAGCGCAGAGTCTCTGTAGTCTAGATACTGAGGCATACTTGAAGTTCTTCTCTTCCGACGATCTCGGCATTTGATCATTGGCACTGACGGCACTGATTTACATAGCTCTGAACTTCAACTGTAATGGTCTAGTTAGGTTATTACTCCCTCCTAACTAGTGAGCCTTTTCTTTTTCATCTGCTCCCTCCTGAACTAACAACCCTTCTTCTATCACGCAGCGGATAAAGTAGACTCTAAACTGTAGCACAATGGTTGTCGTTCGGGGAGCATCATTACAACATAACTCACATAGTATTGCACAGAAGGTTGGTAATAAGCCCTGATGAACACGTACACATACTTGGTACCTCAATGCACAATTCCCTCGATCAACCAACGTACTGAAGACGAAACACTACTTCTTCTGGCATGTTCTTCTCCCTCCTGATGGTTGCGAGTTATCGGAATCATCATAATCTTGTGTACATGCCATTATTACCCGTACTTTACACTTCTGATGCAATGTAGATAGACCATGAAAGCATAATTTGTGAGTATATGTCGCAAAAGTATACTCTCAATACTATTCTCTCAAATCAACCTTTAATCGAACCTCCTTTGAATTCACCGGCTAATAGTAATGACCACATTTGGAGAAAACCCGATATGACCAACTTAAAAACGAAGTAAACACCCCTTCTTGTGACTTAATCTTGTACGATAGATGTGACTTAATACCTATACTGAGCACTACAACTTTACTCCTTTAAGTATGAGGTGCACAAAATATTCGCTTCTTGAACAATCCACTGCTTCGCGTGACACTGAGTACTACAACGTAACTCCTTAAAGTGATAGTTATACTGTGAGCACTACAACGTAACTCCTTACATCAGTAATAACTAGATTGTCAAGTCTGAATTATTAATTTGCGCAGACAAGTTATCTTCAATAGTCGTGCATCCAACCACCCCTAGACTTTGAGATAAATAAGTACACATTTTGAAATGCCACTTCAAAGTCAAATCAATAATACCGTGCAAAAACTCCGTAGTCATTTTTGTTAAACAAAGCAATTCTAGCCGTGAACAATGTATCCCCGTGAAATTTGCAATACCAAAATACCACTTATTGCACCAAATTATCACTCATTATAATAATCCTATTAGACGTATGTAACATTGTAGCCCACCAAATTAGACTAAATGTAATTCAATGATCGAATGCACAAATAGGATATTACAACAATGAAGCCCAGTCCGCTACATCTTTTCAGCCCAAAATCCAATACACAAATGATAACCCGTCCTTTTAATATTACCCTAATCTGCACCCACAACATAAACTATCCGCCCCCATACCTCCTAAACTCTCTCACCAATCTTAGATTTGCTTTCATCACCCTCTTCAACAACCTAATAATCTCAACATCATAATCAATTAATTAACACATATCTTATCTCATATCCAGCATCACATCGATCGAATCTCTCAAACACAAATCCTTTAGAACCACGAATCACTTGAACCAAGAACATAATCCACGAACTGAATCTCCTTTGAGGTTTTTAGCGCTGGCTTCAAGGTGTTGATTCGACTACAAGATCTTAGAAAAGGTCTCGGGTAGGTAACTTCTTGATTTCGTGTATGTTTCTGTGATCGAACCAAAGTGAGAATGAAACAATCTTGTTATTGTTCTCACTTTTAGATGTCTCGTATATTTAATCAAGAAGTGTATCTTCACAAGGATCTATGATGAGATTGGTTCAAACTAAAAAAAATCTTATAAAGATTGAAAAAGTTGAATCAGATCTGAGATCATTGATTGTCTTCATGTTTTGTTAGATGAGAGTCTTGTTGATGTTGGATCTGTTGTTGTCGTTGACGAGTCGTGACAGGTTGGAGATGGGTTAGGATTGTTTATGGTTATACATTTGTTCAAGTATGTCATTCTTTTACTTGGCTCGTAGTAGTTGGACTGATGATGGTTAACTCGACTGAGGTCCATAAGAGTATTGGTATTTTGTTTGAGGTCAAAGGTCTTCTTCATCTTCATTCCATTTCGAAAAGATTTCAATAAACTTTACAACTTATCGAGATCCTTTCTTTCAGCTTATCGAGAACATGTTGAACTTATCGAAAACATGACTTTATCGAGAACTTGGCTTCGAAAACGTAATTTATCTAGATCACTGTTATAGAAATCATGTGTTGTCGAAAACGTGATTTCGATAAATTAGGGTATTGGGATTTCGAAAGTGTATTTTCTCGATAAATCAGGCTTGACTTTCTCGAAAATTGACTTTCTCGAAAATTTAGGGTCTTAACTTTTCGAAAATTTCTTATACAAGAAATTTCGATTTTTTCCGGCGATTATTCCGACCAAAAATTCCGTCTAGCTTCTTTGCCCAGTTTCCGATGACTTTTCCGATGGGATTTCCGATGAGATTGACCACTTTATTCACGGAAATGGTACAAAAACAGTCTATATGATATACAGAAACTGATTGGACATATATGACACAAAACAGATTTGTATAAAACTTGATAAAGCGCAAGACTTTTATGTTTATGACCACTTTGGATACAAGAAATAGTAGATGAAACTGTTGTCAAGAAAGATAAGGAAAAAAAATTCCAGATCCGAAAAAATATGTAAAAAACAGCTTCAAAAACACGGTTTGAACCACAAAAATCAACACGTAACAACCTGGCTCTTTATACCAATTGTAGGACCGATAATATACAAGATTTATGTGGTTCGGGAGGTCTAGGTTGATCAAAGATGATGAAATATTCATCTTTCTAGTGAGAGAAAGTAGTGAGAGAGTGGAGAAGATAAAGATAACTTTTATTGATGAAACAAATACAATACAAATCTAACACTTAACCACACCCCTCATGGAGAGTCATGAGGGGTATTTATAGGCTCATTACAACATTACTTTGCCTAATTGACAGTAGTAGTCCCTGTAGTATCTAATCTAGTCCATTTCACTTGTGTGACGTTATCTTTATAAAAAAGCGAAGCTAACACCTCTTCAGTCTAAACTCTATGAACACAACTCTTAAAACTATGTCCAAATACACAGCAATGACTACAAACAGGTGGTTGCCATGCATATTCAACTTTCAAAGACATAGACCTTCCCAATTTCTTATACCACACCTCCACTGAATCAACTATTCCCTTAGTAGCATCCACTTCAATCAATACTCTGGCAAAACTTGCTCTTCCATAAGCTTTATCACACATGGAAGTAGTGACCTTATCCATTATAATAGGAGTTCCTACCCCACTAGCAATTCTACTAATTTCTTTTACATTCCAAGCTTCAAGAGGTATGTTGAAAATTCTTACCCATAATGGCAACCTAGATGGCTCAGGCTTGCCCAAACACATACCAGCTTCCCATTTTTGTACAAACAACGGTTTTTGGTCAACAAGCCAGGGGCCATTTTCAATCACACCTTGCAAACCCTCCTCATTTCTAAATTTAAAAAAGTAAAGACCACTTTCATTAACAATCACTTCCACTAAATGGTACTCTCTCCACATTCTCCTTAAGTGTCCAACAATTTCTCTATAACTCATCTTGAACCCCACAAAATACCCTACCATAGTTAAATCCCATCTTTTACTACCTTCCTCAATAATAGGGTCTATTTCAACAAAAAATTTTCCCTGATTATTTTTAGATCATGTTATCAACTTAAGTTTGTTACTGCTACCAAAGTTTCTACCCTGCACAGCATTACTAAATGATAAAAGCTTCCTATTATCCACACTTCCATCATTACGGGCCGAGGGACGCAATCACGTGGAAGTCATGATTACGGGCCGAGGGACGCAATCGGCCTCAAAATCATAAAGTTTGGATGCATGGCGACGAAAAACCAAACTTAGGGTGCCTGGTGATGTTTTGGGCAAGTTTAGGGACCAACGATGTATTTTTGTCTAAATATTATCACTAGAGGCTTTCACGTGCGTTTCACATGATCGAGAGTACTTCCTTCTTTTCCATTTTCCCTCCAATATCACCCACCCACTCACTTAACAATCCTAAGAAACCTTTTTTCCCTTATTCTCCTACCAGTTCGATTTGCATTCGTAATCCTTACATTTTCAAAATCAGAAACTAAAATAACACTCGATCTTCAATGGTTAGAGATACATTTTGGCAGATTCGTGTCAAAAGTCCCCGAATCCATAATCTTGGTCTCATTTACAGTAAGCTTCCTTTCCCCTTTCTTTGAAAGATTATTTTATCGAATATGTAGTTAAGAACATGCATAGTATGTGTGAAAACTACCTTACGTATAACTAACTTTGTATTCATAATTTGTATGTTTCTAAGATTTATTTTGTTTTGGCTTGAGGTGATCTAATGATTTTTTTCCCCAGATTCGTATGAAAACCTGTTTACTCTTAAAATCCACCACAAAGTTGTCTTTAGCTACCCACATGATACACGTTATGGTTATGCAAGTATAGATTATGCTGACTTGGTTGATTGCGACCAATTCAATCCATCAGTTGGATAGGGTGTTAGAGGAACTTAGACACTTGGTTATAATGAAGGTAGGATATTGTTCTACCATTTTAAGAAACGTGGTTACACAATGGCTAATGAAGATGTGGTCAGTTTGTTAAAATTTGTGCCTAGATTTAGAGAAATTGAAGTGTACATAGACTAAGCGGTTTCATTAGTTGAAAAACGCTTGATGGAACTTAGGAACCAAGGTATCGGTGTTGTGACTGAAGAAACTAGAAATAGCATAAAAACTGTTTAAAAAGAAGGGCACGATTCATAGCATAAAAACTATATGTACCTACGCCTCCCACATCCTTACTCGCGATGACTTTTTCCCAACTTAACCAAGCAACACCTGTAATGTATACTTGACTTTTACTTCTATTATTTGTTCCATATTTTATATAGCTAAATCAACTTGTCTAGGTTTTTGATGACGTATAGTCCATATTCGGGTCACGAACCCGATTAGTGAACATTACTAACACCCAAGCCCACCACAAGTGGGCTATCATATCAATGATTGGGCTACCATACTAATGGTTTGGGCTCACGAAAGCCCAAACCCAAATACATTATTTATGGTCTAGATAAGGATCTCTTATTTATGGGATAAAGATCCATAGACCGGATAGGCATTATATGCCGAAGAGTGAGGAACACGAAATCTACAAGGATTTCGTGCCTATATAAAGAATATCATAATTCTCGTTAAAGGGACGACTTACAACCCTAACTCTTCACTATAACCCTAAAACCGATTACTTACTCTCACGCCGGAGGATAATCGTGGGAGACAATCCCACGATAAGCCTAACGATGTTTGTTTGCTTTCTTAGTGCGCAGGTCTCAAGCATTAAGATCTGATTGGTACGAGAACAAGAACCCAAATAAGGAACGCCCAACTTTTGTATCAACAAGTGGCGCCATCCGTGGGACCCTACACTAAGAACTAGAATGACGAAACACAAAAACTCAGGCCAGCGGACTCCGCAGTTGGAAAAAACACGTGGTGACCCCCAGAGGAAGAACCATCAAGATTCAACCTCTAGGCAGGCCTTTGGAACAACCAACGCGCCTGGTCACCTAGAATCGGGCCCAACCCTAATTCTCCCAACGGTAGAATTGCCCACAGGGACTACCTAGACCACCACGGTGGTTCCAAGCACTGAAGAACTTCAGCGCACTCTCTTCAATACTCCCAATCAAACGGCACCCATTGTGGACAACACTGTGCCGCCAGGCGCGCCTAACCGGGATAGGGGACCTAATACGGAAGCAGATATCGTTCCGCTGGAGGAGGACACGCCTGAGTTAACGCTAAGTAATTTTGTATCTCAAAATTACGAAGCCTTAACTAACCTCATGCAAGATGAGGCAAGAAGAAGGTCAAGTCAGAGCCTACAAGCCCGGATTAACTTTAACGAAACATCCCCATCGCGCTACCAGGAGCGCGAAAACAATGAGAGGCGTACCAATGTCTACGCTAGACTTGGTACAGCATCCGATTCACAATACTCGGAGGAATACGAAGATAATGAGAGGCGTACCAATGTCCACGCTAGACTTGGTAATCGCAGAATCCAAGATAGACTTGGACGGCAACGCTCACCGAGCGAGAGCTCTTCAAGGTCTGGAAGCAGAAGAGTTCATGATAGACTGGGGAGACGAATTTCCCTAAGTGAAAGTCCCTCAAGCTCGGACTCTGAGGAAAAACGGCGCAAGCGCCGCAAAAGGGATGATTCTTCCTTAAGTGACTCCTCAGACAACGAGGACAAAGAGACAGGACACTGGAAGTCCAGAGGAAGACATCGCGAGGAAGAAGCCGAGGATATATCTCTTCCTTGGCATCGCCAAAAGGTTGATGCATTCACACGGCGCATCAGCGATTATTCGGATCACAAGAAAAGGCGCATGCCCACCAATGTGAAAACATATGATGGAACGGGTGATCCTGATGACTACCTAAAAATTTTCGAATCCGCTGCTACTATCAAAAATTGGCCACAACCTGTGTGGTGCCATATGTTTAATTCCACATTAGTAGGGAATGCGCGAACTTGGTTTAGCAAGCTTCCACGAAGAAGCATAAACGGGTTTGAAGAGTTGCGAAAAGCATTTCGCTTGAATTTCACTCAGAGAAAGAAGTGCGCCAAGAACCCTGTGGAATTGGCCAGAGTAAAACAGCGCCAAGGGGAATCAACGAGTGCTTACATGGAGCGCTTTAAGGATTAATGTATACACGTCAAGGTGTGTCCTGAAGTACTAAAAATTTCAGGGTTCATGAATGGGATTAATAACCCAGAGCTTATTAGGAAATTAAATGATAAGGTTCCCCAAACCTTCGATGAACTAAAGAAGCGCACAAGGTCCTTCATCCAAGGTGAAGCTGCCGCCGCAGATAGCAAAAAAGGATACTCGAATTACAGATCGCAAGAACAGTCAAGGAAACAATCCAATGACCAGAGCGGTAATCGTAGTAAGAACTATCGCAATCATGGAGGCGCACGGGGAAACGACAAATATACCCCGTTGATAAAAACTCCAAGAGAGATATTTGCAACAGAAGGTGCAAACTTCCCTAAACCCCCACCAATGCGCACCCCAGAAGGAAAGCGCACAGGGAATGGATATTGTGAATATCACGGACAGAAGGGCCACACCACAAATGAGTGCGTCCAATTGCGCCAACTAATTGACAAATTAGTGAAAGAGGGCAGGATGGATCACTTAGTTAAGAACATCAAAGATGGGAAAGACAGACAAAAGACCGTGGATAAAAAGGAAGCACCTAAAGATAAAGCTGACACAATCTACATGATACAATCATGGCAGCGCAAGGTCAAGCAAAAAATCAGCCAAAGATTTTCTTCCGGTAATGAAATCTCTTTTCCCACTTTGACTGCGGACAACGCAGTGGCGGAACCACTCACCATCGAAATAAACGCGGGGGGTCACGATATCCACCGAATGTACGTTGATGGAGGGGCATCCGCGGATATAATGTACGAACATTGTTTCAAGAGGTTACGACCTGAAATACAGAGTCAGCTAGCCCCCGCCGCGACATCGTTGACGGGCTTTACAGGAGTAAAGATATGGCCAATGGGACAACTACGGCTGCTAGTTATGGTCGGTAATAAGGAGCACTCCACAAAAGCTTGGATGAACTTCATGGTGATTAGGTCTCCCTCGCCATACAACGACATCATTGGAAGATCGGGAATATCAGCCATACACGCTGTACCATAAACAGCACATGGGATGCTCAAATTCCCAATAGAAGGTGGCATTGTCACCATCTACAATAACGCTGTGCCACCCGAAGAATGTAACACTGTTACATGTGAAATGACACACACTCCAGAACATAGCGCAACCAAGATACCAAACCTACAATTAGCAATCCACCCCGATTACCCTGAACAACAGGTATCGCATGGGGGCTCGCTGTCTGATAAGGGCAAAGTAGCCGTATGCGCACTCCTGCAAAAGAATCTGGACGTCTTCGCATGGGAACCAAAGCACATGACGGGTGTGCCGCGGTCAATCTCGGAACACAAGCTGCAAATCCGACAAGGATATCCACCAGTAAGGCAGAAAAAGCGCGGCCAAGCTCCAGAGCGTGCGAAAGCCATCTTGGAAGAAGTGCATAAGCTAGTGGACGCGGGCATCATGCGAGAAGTCTACTACCATGACTGGCTTTCTAATCCAGTGATGGTTAAGAAGAGCGATGGCAGTTGGCGGATGTGCGTAGACTTCACTGATCTAAACAAAGCATGTCTACAGGACTGCTACCCATTGCCAGAGATAGACTGGAAGGTAGAGTCCTTATGTGGATATCCTTTTAAGTGTTTCTTGGACGCATATAAAGGGTACCACCAAATCCAAATAGCTAAAGAAGATGAGGAAAAGACAGCTTTTCACACAAGCCAAGGTGTCTATTGCTATACGAAGATGCCTTTTGGACTAAAAAACGCGGGCGCCACCTACCAGCGCTTAGTAGAAAACGCATTTGAAAAGCAAGTAGGCCGCAACCTAGAAGTCTACGTGGATGACCTGGTCATCAAAAGCCATACTGAGGATGAAGTGGTGCGCGACATTGAAGAAACATTCAGAACATTAAGGAAGATCAATATGAAGTTAAATCCTAAGAAGTGCACTTTTGGCGCTACAGAAGGCATGTTCTTGGGGTACTTGATAGAACCAGATGGCATTAAGCCATGCCCAGATAAAACAGAAGCAGTCATCCAACTTCCTTCGCCACGCACGTTGAAAGAGGTCCAATCTCTGAATGGGAAACTAGCTGGTTTAAATAGATTCCTGTCCAAGTCAGCGGATAAATCACTCCCACTCTTTAAAACACTCAAGAAGTGTACAAAAAAGGGAGACTTTCGTTGGACTACAGAAGCGGAAGAAGCTTTTATACAGCTTAAGCAGACTATAGCAG
>LBNU01002326.1:29788-46188 GCA_014162995.1 Artemisia annua
TTTTTTTTTTTTTTTTTTTTTCAAATAGAGCAACTCTTCTAGTGTGAAATTATAATTTGTTCGGAGATAGAAGCTTTCGGTCTCTCAACTCATAGATCTGGACGTTTACGTATCCGGAGATAAGTGTTCTAACCCCTACAGCTAAATTCTTTTACAACAGACAACAAACACCAGACAACACAATACTTATACATGCATGGTTTGGCTATATCCTATTGTTTTAGCCTGTACGATGTGGTTCTGTTAGAGTAATCGTCCAACTTTCACGAAATTGGAATTTTGGAAATAAATTTCCAAGATTGAATTCAGTATAAACGAAACTTATATATTGTAAATTCCTACGTCACAAAAGTTAGATTACATATCTTTAAACATCCAAACCCATGCAAGATTCCCGCCACAGATGGACACATGCACAAGACTTGATAAGAAGTAGCGTATGAGACCAGGTTCCTTTCAATCTCGTAATCTTTCCATGAATCGGCTAATCGTGTGAAAGAGCATTGTTAGCTCCTATAACTTTGCAAGCTTGATTCGGTAGCGTTCTTCAATTCAATCAAAGTGTATATAATTTTACATGCATTAAAAGTATGTGTAATGGAGATGCTAGCTAGAGATCTCGTATATCTCGCTTGGGGATGTTGAGACTGTTCCGCATCGTTCGTCTCCCTATTCCGGCATTTCCTTTTGTCATCATAGCCACGAATTCCCCATAATCAATCCTTCCGTCCTGAAAGAAATGTGTATAAGAACGCGTATACAACATAAATGCATATTGTTTCTTTCCAATATCCCAGTGAGGTGAAAGTATTGAGTATTGACATAAAGCACAAACATCATCAGAAAGAAAGAATAATCAATGAACTAAAAGTGATGGCAAACATATCGAACAACTAGGGGAGACATTTATGGAACAAAGGAACCAAGACAAGCGCACAGCATACATGTACGAACTTGTAACAGTGATATGTTATGATCCAAGAAGAGTCACAGATCCAATGACCAACCCACATTGGATTAGGCTCCAATTTCTAGTATATTTAATTTTTTAAGTAAATCGCGAGAAGTCAAGCATTTCCATCAGCAACATGCTAACTTACATTGAGTTCTATATTGTAAGCAAAAATATATTTCCTCTAAAGTTGTGTTTCATTGTGTGTTTAAGCCATGCATTCAAAAAGTAACCCACTTCTTTATTTAAACATTGGGACTTACATTATCTTGATCGACTTCCCTAATGATATCCTCGACGAGAAAATCAGTCATATTGTGATCTGTACAAGCTTGCTGAAGCTCATCAACTGTAATATAACCACTATTGTCCTTGTCAAAATAACGGAATGCAGAAACAAGATGCTCCTCACGGTCCAGTTTGTTCAGGTGCATGGTAGCAGCTACAAACTCTCCATAGTCGATTGTGCCACTGTTATCCACATCAGCCTGTATCATAAAGACATAAAAGTAACAGATCAGCTTTTCCCGAACTTCTTCAGAATGTTACATACACTGATATTGCCAAAGAATCTAGGAATATCTACCAACATAAACAAACTAATGGGGCAAAATGGGCAAGTCACACGGGTTGAGTAACCGGCCAAAACAGGACAGTCACTGGCCGGGCTCACCCAGAAACACTTACTGTAAATAACCTATAGTATATTTATGAATTGATTAATGTCTCAAATAAGATTATATATATATATTTTTTTTATCATTTCAATAATAGTATAATTTTAAATAAATGAAATGATAAAGAGGCTTTATGGCTTTATGCCTTTATGCAATAACAGTAAACTTTGCGTGACTTTCATTTCATTAACTCTGAGGCTAAACAACCTTTAGCAGTCACAGATAAGATATACCCAGATCGAGCATATTAAATAAATATTTATGATTGAAATGGCCACCTTCAAAGATAACTGTAATACAATAACATCTAGTATATACTAGTCTTACCGCATCCATAAGGTCTCGAATCTCTGTATCTTTTAACGTTGAACCAAATCTTTTTAAACCAGCTTTGAGTTCATCAAACGTTATTGCACCGCTATTATCCGTATCCATTGACTTGAACATTTCCCTCAAACCAGCTATCTCTTCTTCAGACAAGCTTTCAGCTATAACCTGGTGCCATATGACAAGAAAAACAATTATACCTCTTCTTTTACACCATTGACGTAGTCCCTTCTTTACAGAAATACTTTGTTTATGTGAAATTCCAAATTTGAGTAAAGTAATCTTTTTGAAAAAAGCTTACTAGAAAACGAGCATATATGTACCACATGAATTATTTTGGCCCTAGAAAATCATATACCAGTTCACCAATTGCTCCAACATTAATTAAGGGGGGTGTTTAGATTTTCGTTTTAACACTGATCATCTTATTACAGCGACTAGGGGTTGCGAGAATCAGTTTGAGGATATAAAGATAGCTTCTGATTATGTATAGTAAAATGACTGGTTTCGTATTAGCTGCAATATGTTTAAAGCATAAAGTCTAAGTATCTAATTATGACTTTTTAAAACCTAAACTGAGAGAATTTTACTTGCACCTCACAAGACTCTTTCTCCACAAGAAAACTTTTATTTGTTACTTCATATATTAGTTTCTTGAATAATCATAATTTGTCAAACACTCATAGAAATGATTATCAAATTAAACCAACCTTCTGGTTATCGGATATTACATAATCGCTTTCAAAATGCATCCAGAAACTCCCTAAGTTGGCCAAAACACTACTATATGTCTATATGCATACTGAAGTCGAGCACCAAGATAATTTAGGGATGGAGGATTTATAACACATTGGGTCATAATAACAATCCAGGTAAAAAGTGAAGTTGTATGGCCTCTCAAGATAAAGTGGGTGCCATACAAGGATTTACACTATCTTAGTCAGTTGAAATTTTATTATCTTATCTAATCATTAGATAATCATTCACGAATGTAAATGAATATTAAGGACAGGAGATATATACTGGTGTATTTGCAGAAAGACAAATGACTTGAAAATGTGCATATCTCATACCCGCAAAGCCATTTTCTTTAACTTATTCATTGCAGAGAACTGCTTCAAACGCGAAAGAACAGCAGGATCAAGTGCTCTATCAGGAGCAACACCATTTTCACATATCCATGGATGACCTATATATATTGGTTTTATTAGAACATAGTTATTTTTAATTTCTCAAATAAAATTAATGACAACATCTAAACATACAGAGAACTTGATGAGCAGTTAAACGGTTTGATGGCTGAGAGCATAACATCTTCTTAATAAGGTCCTTTCCACTATCAGATATAACTGGCCATGGGTCTGACTCAAAGTCTATATTTGCCTTCAAAACTGCATCAAATATCCCCTGTTGTGTTTCTACGAACAAACAAACAGTCAAACAAGCGTTCAGGAAAGTCAGCAAGGTTGACAACTTGACATTTATAAAACATTTAACTGCATACCAGCCCAAAATGGAGGTACACCACTTAGAAGTATATACAGTATCACCCCTGCTGTCCATACATCCGCTTCCGGACCATAATGCTTCAGAAGCACCTCTGGAGCAACATAATATGGGCTTCCAACCACATCTGTAAAAATTTGACCTGAAAAATAATCCTGCAGTGTGAGCAACCGACTAAAATATGTGCCTTTTCCAGGTGATAACACATTTTGAATAATCAGAATCACTAATCCGATAATGAGTTAATAACTGAAGTGCCAGATAATCAAGTAGCCTTGCATTAAAAATTGCATAAAAAGCTACCAACTATAGTCTCATTTCCATTCTAGGTAATAAACTTTAATATCAAGAAATTATGCTAACATTTCAATTGTCCATGTATGGGTAACTAAAAAACTCAAGTAACTAGAACATAACTGTGATATACAAGCTAACATTTTTAGCAGCACCCACCAATCAAGATAGAAAATGTCGAATAAGGGACAGACTAGTGACAATGTAATCACAAGGAGAGATTGAGTCGACTGGCAATTAGGCAATGACGTGAAATGAATCTTCCCATACCCCAACAAACAAACACAGCCTAAGTTCTTGATAATGTTGCCTATATAGAAACGTTGACGTGCATATTTTAGCAAACAATATTAAGAATACTAATGAACAAATGCACTACCATACGTCTAAAAGTGACCGGTTATAGACCACCACATAGCCAAAACAATGTTGCAGAGTAACCAAGTAAAATAAAATGGAATAATACAAAGGTTAGTAACCTCTATATGCAATTTGCACTATCTCAATCATCAGTTTTTTTTATTAGCTAGCCACTTCTTACAAGTTTCCTCAAATCAGATTATCTTGACCCAAACCACACCTATTTACATCGTCTTAAAAACCACAGGTGCTTCTAAAATAGTAATGTAATGATCAACAATTTACCTGGCTTGAAGAAAACTGAGAGTCCAAAATCAATGGCCTTGAGTGAGAAATCATCATCCTTATTAACTAATAAAAAGTTTTCGGGCTTCAAATCTCTATGCATAACTCCAAGCGAATGACACGCCTCAACAACACCAACGATAATCTTTGTCAATTCAGCTGCCTTCCTTTCAGTATATTGTCCTCTTTGAATGATCCTATCAAACAACTCTCCACCATTACAAAGCTCCATAACAATATGAACATACAAAGGATCTTCAAATGCACCCTTAATCGTTACAATATTCTTATGTCCTGCCAAATGGTGCATTATTTGGATCTCCCTTCTAACATCCTCTACGTCCTCTTTTGAAATCAACTTCCTTTTGGAAATAGATTTGCATGCATAGTTTATAGCCGTTGAATTCTCTATGCATAAATAAGTTGTCCCAAACTGCCCTTGGCCAAGTTTTTGACCCAATGTATAAAAATCACGAATGTCGTCTGTTTTATGACCAAGGACATAATAAACCTGATTAGCATTGTGGCGATTCATGGTGGCCTCTTTAACTGGCGATTTCGGGTTGGGATTTGAATTTGGATTGGGATTTTTCTTCGAAAAGTTGTCAGGCGCACGGTTTTGAGAGTTTAAGGTGGTAGATGAGGAGTTATATCTCTTGGAATTCGCCTTCTGTTCAGGCTGATTGACACCACCCTGATTTATTCTTACCGAGAAAGATCCGCGGCATGTATTGCCCATAAAAAAACATCAAGAATCATCCAAAATTACTAAAGTTTTAGCCTTTTTCACATCCCATAAGATTATCATTTATGTTTCCTGCAAACAAACATAATTTCCTACCAATTAGCTAGAACACAAGTTTATATATCAACTTTGTAGCAAACAAACATAAGCCACAAACATTCTATAATCACAAGACAATCAACCAAATGACATAAATTTCCTAATTATATAATCTTTCAAATGCTATAGTTTAAGAAATTATGATGAATCAATTATTTATACAAAACAAGTTTCACGAAATATCTTAAATGAAACAAAAGCCATATGAAAGAAGAAGAAAAAAACTGATTCTAGAAAATAATAATATCATGTACTATATGTGAATTGTTATTAATGATAGATTACCAGGTTTAATGAAAAAGGGTGATCATGTGTTAGGAAGGAAATATTGTGGCTTGTTGATGATTTTATTAAATTTAGTACTTGAATTAGAAAGCTAGCAAATTGTTTGTATGTCTATGTTGGCAATAAAGATCGGATTTTAAGATTTTATGGATGCTGGGCCCCACCATCACTCACTCTTTCGTTGACTTTCTTGGATCTATAACACTGACAAATCATGGTACCACCCAATACCACTTCTTTTATGGTTTGTTTGGTATATCATCAGGATTTACGGTGAATATAAGTTTGATTAATAAAAGATAGAATGACAAGTGGTATAAGAGTTGAGTTATTTAAAAAACCAAACATTCCTCACATATCAAGGGACTCATCCCCACCATCCATCTAAAAAGAAATCAATGGTTGAGATTAAAAACATTTAATATTTCACCCATTTTTTATAATTTAATTATCTCTTAAACCGTTAATCGTTAAGCGAAAATAATTATACCATCGTGATGAGCATTTAATTATCTTTCTATAGATATGCATTGTGATATACTTTCGACAAAAAAAATTTTTTCGTTTTTTTCACGTTTTTTTTCGTGGCCGAAAAATATCATATGTGATATATCATATATGATATTACATATCATATATGATACATCATATATGATACATCATATATGATATTGCATATCATATATGATATGTAATATCATATATGATATATCATATGTGATTTTTTCGGCCACGAAAAAAAACGTGAAAAAAACGAAAAATTTTTTTTTGTCGAAAGTATATCACAATGCATATCTATAGAAAGATAATTAAATGCTCGTCGTAACGGTATATTTTTTTCGCTTAACGATTAACGGTTTGAAAGATATTAATATTTGAAAAATTGGATGAAAGTGAGTTTTTTAAATTGTTAGGGATTAATCTCATCCATTAGATCAAATAAAGATGGAGGGAAGATGAATGGTGGAGATTAGTCCCTTGGTATGTAAAAAATATTTGGTCCTCAAATGATCTTATATCATAAATCAAAAGACCGCTATTAATAAACTTGTTTGGTTAGATATTGGGAAATGATTTGCACACTCAACTTTTTGATTGGGACACTCCAATATATGCAATAAGCAGTTGTACAGTTTATAAATTCTGCTTTAACCGGTTGTACATTAGATTGTCTTAATAAAAAAATTAAGTGTGCAAATCATCTCCCTTTGAGTATTTGTGTAAAGCTTTTAAGGTCCCACCAATATTGTCATCTTATTTGTAAGTATAAATAAATTTAGTATATATAACCTTAATTTTGGTTCTATTAGTGGTTGTCGACATGCAAAGAGGGAATCAAATCACCCACTCCACTCAAAAGAGCAAGGATTCACGGTGTGTTCGGTTAGGTATGAGAATGAAGGAATGATAATGTTTAGTTGACATATATGGGTTTCAAGTTATTAGCTCATTTATGATAATTTTCATACTTCGTACCAAGGTTTTCAAGATCGGGATCCTAGCTAGGATCGTTTTTGTTTTTGCAAGATCGTGATCGTAAGATCGGATCAGGATCTTAAGTTCCTACTATAATGTCATTTTCTTAATAGTTTTTGTAATATTATACAAATTTACAAATTATTATATATCATAAACACAAAATTATATGAATGTTTCATTAAAATGTTGTCCTAAATTATAATTATGAAATATTTAATAAGATTACCATGTTGTTTTTAAAATTTTACAAAAAATAATCTAGAAATTTGCAGTTTTCTAGTTTGTTATCCGAGAAAAGTAGGATCGGATCGGATTAGATCTTAAGATCCTAAGATCCTATGGTCAAGATCGGGATCTTATAAGATTTTAAGCTTTCAAAGATCCTATGTAAGATCCGGATCATTTTTGCTTTGCAGTATCGTAAAATCGTAATATCAGGATCGAGATCCTGACAACCATGCTCCATACCACTCAAAAAATGTTGGTTTAGATCATTACCCTGCAATGAAACATATATCGATGGTGATTCCGAAACTTTCATTCTGCCACTCATGTACAAAATGCCCCATTAGTTTATCTTTAAAAACTGACAATGCCCTAATATTTTCTCTATACGTAGGTTGTTTGGTTTTTATTGTAATTGTAGATTATACAGGAAGTTGGATAGAAAATTTTGAATTATGTTATAATTCAGAATTTTATACATTTAAACATTGGTGTTTTTAAATTATTATTATTATTATTACTAAATATTTTTATTTTATAATTAAATAATTTAAAAATAATAAACGATGATATTATTCATACTTAAGATTTATGATTATTAATCCAAAAGATATTTTTTTCATTATTGATATTATTTATTATTTAGAATAAATATATTTTTTTAGTTATTATACTAATGATTATTTACTTTTTATCAAATTTAACTCTATTATTTTTATTATTATTATATGTTGTTCTCATTTGCTTAGTTATTAACTTAAAGTTAACACTTGAGTTACATGTCAACTAACAACGGTTTACACTTACATAATTTAAAGCAGAATAACTATTTTTCAACGTTTAATTTTTATTAGATGTATATATCAAATAATTATACCCGAGTGTTTGCGAAAAAAATATTTGAGATTGAATGACAATGTAAGTATGTGATCTCCTTACTAAACTTAAACACAAAACTAAAGTTAGTGTGTTTCACTATGCTAAACCAATAATTATGAAATCTAGGACTTAGTTCTATTTGAAGAAGAAAAAACAAGCTCTTGCTTTTTACACTGTAACATGCCACAGCACTTGTGTGTTACTGACTATTTGTCGTTGATATTGTATCATGTAATGTATCAAGTATTTTAGGTGTACAGATCAGCTCCCATTTCAAAGTGCTATCAAGAGAAATCTGGATCAACGTTGCTCAAAAGAACAACTAGATTGGAGGAATTTACGTCAAGTTTGATTCGATTTTGAGTGTATGGTTTAATGATGCTTCATGCACACACAAATGACATTACTATTCTTACGTAATTATATATGAAAACTATGCCAGATTAGAAGTTAAAGTAACATGTTTTCATTTCCCGTTACATTTATCTAAAGCTTGTTCTACATGTTTTCAAATTACCATCTACATCATTGCTTTCATGTTATGACTACTAAATACTAAATTCCTTTCACTGTTTTACATCACACATGACACAAGTTAGCCATTTCAGTTCAATCAAGTATTCACAGTTGGTCTTCAACAACTTCTGCTTGGATTCGGTTTGATCTGTTCCTCGAGTCCGCTTCTCTACCATTGACTATCGACATCTCCCTCTTTCTCTTCAGCTTGCTCTTTGATATCTCTTCTTTTTCATCTGCAAACGATAAAAACCTTTGCAAGCGCACTGAACGAGACCCGCTCTTTGGAGATGGTTCTGAGAGTTCTTCAGAATGATGTTTTCCAAACTCGCGAAACACCATACAGAAGTATATAAGGAGAGCAAGAGCACAAGCTACTCCAAAGATGAGAAATAGCCCCCAAAAGCTTTCTAGTTGAAGTTGATCTGAGTCTGAGTTTGGTTTGGCACAAGTTTTTCTCTTGAGCCAATAGTCGTGAATCTTTTGAAGCTCACCGTTTTCGGATAATGTTAGTATAGCAGTCGACATATCAACTGCCAATGGGGAGTCCCTTGGAAATGCCTGAGAAAACAATCACAGATTTTGACTTTTAACATCAAACTTACCATCTCTTTAAACTCAAAACTATATGAATTTACTTGACTGATTTACACAAACTAATGATACACCCCATATCTATTATGAGTCATATGGATGTAACATAGCTTTTAGTTCTAACTCATTTGAAGAATCAAAATCAATGACCAATTCGGGAGTTAGCTCGTTTGACCATAAAAGTCAAAACAACAGCTGATGATTATTAGTAGAAGTGGCAATGTTTTGAGGTATTTACGTATAAATGGGTTCAACTGAGTTATGCTTTATCTCATGGGTCAAATCAGTAAATTTAGCTAAAAGGGAAGCGGGTCACATATGTTTGAATACAAACCCATTTTGACCCAATACCCACTCCCATCTTGCCACCTATAATCATTAGTAATATGCTAATTCAGAAACTTACAAAGCCCCACCCACTTTTCGTGAACTCTTGCCCAACAACTTGAAACCTGCAGTTACTCGAAAGGAAAAGGTCGACGTAGGGCCTTTCATCAACAATGGCAGAAACAACTCCTGCCTCAAGTTTCTCCGCATATTCTTGTGGGGAGCCAAGAGCCATAAGTCTCGATTTTGGTATGTTAAGTTCTTGCATTAGATAACTCTCAGCAAATGATCCAACCTGAAAGCCAATACGATCATTGGTAGTGACCAATGAATCGATTCCTCTGATGGGAGATGAAAGTTGTTGCACAGTTAAAATGGATGTCAGGCTAGCGGTGTAACTTGAGTTGATAATTAGAACCACAAAAAGCCAGATAAAGAGAACCATCCGACCAAGTGTGCTCACCGTGTTTTCTCCTGAAATTATTCAGCTTTGTCACCTATTCACCTTAATAGGCTATTAAAATATATAATTAAAGGTTCGGAGGTTTGATACTTACTGTGTGAGAAAAACATAGTTGACAAAGTGAACCTGCGCAACAAGAAACAAATATAATGAAAACAATGACAACGATAGCACAATAGGCTGATCCATTTATGGAATACTGGGAATGCAAGAAGCACCAGGAAAAAAATTCACCCTCACATCCTTTCTAATTTCCCATAGTTTTCAAGACTAATTATTTACCGTTTTAATAAAAAATACATGAAAGTTTAATTTTCATTGATCATGTACTATATTACGTAAGGAAATAAAGTATCTTGAGCATGATTGGCCAACCGCTGCAAATTAGTAGCTTAGTGTAAAGGACTCACTGTACATCCTTGGGGAATACTCTAAATCCAAATTATATCAATTTTCATATGGGGCGGGAGGGTTAAACATTGGGTCACTAAAATCAAAAAATTTAGCTTTGCTAGGCAAGTGGTGGTGGAGATATAGGAAGGAAGGAGATGAAAAACTATGGTGTAAAGTCATTAGGAGTGTACATGGTGTTGATGGGGCCTTAGGGAGAGAGGCTGGTATAAGCTCGCGGGGTGGTGGGGTATGGAATGAGATCATTAAAGCAGGGAGGTTACTAGACGAGATAGGAATAGAATTTACATCCTCGGTTGCTAAAAAGGTGGGGAATGGGGCAAATACCTGTTTTTGGGAGGATACTTGGCTTGGAGAAGTTAGCTTGAAAGACAAATTCTCTAGGTTATATGAGCTAGAAAGAGAGAAGAACGTATTGGTGTCGGGAAGGGGTCATTGGGTTGAAGGGGAATGGAGATGGATATGGGATTGGCGTAGAGAACCGATAGGTAGGGGAGAGGGTGAACGGGTGGTATTATTAAATTGTTTAACAAATGTTATTATGTCTCCAACGTGCAGGGATACATGGAAATGGAAGTTGAGCGATGATGGTGACTTTAAAGTTAAAGAACTAACTGCCATTATTGAAGATCAAAGCATTATTGAGAGACAAAGTAATCAAGAAACGACATGGAATAAACTCGTGCCAAGGAAGATTAACGTGTTTGTCTGGAGAGCTACAAAAGGAAGATTGCCGGTAAGAGTGGAGTTAGAAAAACGTGGCATTGACTTAAACACAATGTTATGCCCACATTGTGATGACCAAATTGAGACGGTGGATCATGGACTTGTATTGTGTAAGGAGGTGATGAAGTTATGGGAGAAAATATATACATGGTGGGGATTTGGAATGGTTGATAAGTTCAGAGCAAAAGACATGCTTCAGCACTCTGGTTTCTCATTTATGTCAAAGTCGAGTAAGCTGTTGTGGTCCGTTGTAATTTGGGTGACAAGTTACTTCATATGGAAAAATAGAAATATGCAGGTTTTCAAAGGAAAGTCAGAACATGTAGACAAACTGTTTCAAGATATACAAGTAAAGTGCTTTGAATGGGTTTCGAGGAGATCGACAAACGGTGGATTACGATGGGAAGAGTGGTTTCAAAGCCCAATTGAGTGTACTCTGTCAGGTGGCCAAGAAAATGTAATGGTGCAGTGAGTTTCACAACCATCGTATCTGTTGCGAGCATAACTAAGTTTAATTGATTTTAGTAACTAGTATGGTCATGTGTATTCTGTTTGTGGGATGTTGAGTTTATTGCTTTGAGCTTTGTGTGTCTGGGGCAACTACTGATTTCAACTCCATGTCTCGTGGGGGATGAGTCAGTGGTTTTCCAAGTCTTTTATCGTGATTGTTATGAGGTCAACATGTGACCTTTTGTTTGGTGTTTGGTTTAATAAATTTGATGCTGTTTCAAAAAAAAAATATCAATTTTCTCTCTAAAGTATGCATATTATGCATCGTTTTTCTAGAACCTATCGATGACGCTACTACCCTGCGTCAAAAAAGATGATAACTCAGACCATAAAATAGAGGTGGCAATTTTGACCCTTTATGGGTCAACGACTGGATTCAGGTTATACTTTGTCTCTAAGCGAATATGCAACGAGTATATACGGGTCGGCCTGACTGGCCCCACTGGCCACATGCTAGAAAACTGATATTAGAACTATATAAACACAACATGTCAACCAAACGGATGAATAAAGCAATATCATAAATAGCTCACCACAAAATGGTGATTAACTGTTGTTTGGGTGGGCCCCTAAATTCGTCATTCAGCCTGTGTTCCAGTATCCACACGACAGCTCCAACAATGATGAAGAAAAATCCAGTGACTGCCCACATTAATGGAGTAAAAGGCCGCAGGAAAGCCCAAGCACTCGAGTTTATTTCCTTTATGGGGACGACCACAACTAAACCTGACTCTATATATGGCTGTGTGAAGTCCACAGCCTTTGTACGGTTTGTGACAATTGCTATGTCACCGACAGCAGCATCAAAGACCTACACACCATGCATACATCATTTGTTCTTATATCTCACAAAAATGTGATATCATATAATCAGAATCAGATTATCAGCATCTGTAAAACAGGCCATAAAAGGTGATGTCTGGATATGCATTTTGAAGGCCATAAACAGGCAATAAGATAGTCTCATATGTTTATGGGTTCAAGTGCCGTCAAGGACAAATGTGTGAGATTGTATATAGTATAGAGGCCTTTCAAAAAAAAATTTAAAAAATTAAGGCATTATAGAATAAAATGTCAAGAAATGATATCTTCGCAAAAAAAGTGGAGGCCAATTGTAAAATTTCAATAAAAACCTCTCAAATCACTTTTAAAATAAGGGTTAAGTAGGTAAACTTTGTTTTACCATTTGATAATCAACTGTCTTATTGCAATTGAATAACTGATGAACCTCATATCCAAAAATGATTTGACCCATAAACATTAAAAAAATCAAAAGCAAAATATGTTTATGCGACCATTAAAACCCATTCTTACGACTTCAAGTCATAGTAATCAGATAGTCCATTATATAACGCAAAGCCAAACACCCTTTTACTTACATTATAAGCAACTTTATTCACAAGCTCAGTGTAACTTGGGTTCTTGTTACCATCCCCAAACATGATAAACTCATATGGAACTGGATATCGAATCAACTTTATGGCAGCAAGGAAAACATCTATGCTAAATCCATGAATTTCATCTGAGCCATTAACTTGTGTAACAATTTCTTTAAAACTAGCTCTCCTTGGAACTCCAATCCGTAATGGTCTTCCATTGTTTGAAAATTCCCACCCACGAGGCTTATCATTCGTGTTCCCAGGCCATATAACACTTTTCAAACGTTGGTTAGAAGAAGAACGATTGGCTGGTTTCGCATAAAGAGTCTCAGGAAGCTGAGTGGATAGCCCAGAGTGGTTTGACCAGTATCCGAGAATTAAACCCTGATTCCCAACCATGTTGATCACATCAAAAGAAGGGTGTATCACGGACTGGTCACGATTAAACCAAAGTGGACCCGTTACACCCGTCATATTTGTCTTCAACAAATTAGCAAGCAACTGTTTTCCTCCATCGAAAATGCTAAGTGCTCCAAGATTCAAACCTCTTGTTCCCTTTAAACCACTTAAACGAGAATCATTGGAGAAAGAAATTTTGCCACCTACATTAAAAAACTTGTCCATCGCATGTGCAATCATCCAAACTGTATCATACGCGTATAAACCATAAGGGTTCAGCCCAACTGACCCATTACTAAGATTCTTCCACCTACTTTCAAAATCTCGTTTTTTAGGTGAATCGGGGGTGTGGGGCCTAAGTGTAAGAACACCTTGTAGTAACGACGCATTACTAGCAGAAATACCACTGGAATCCAAAACAGTCGACAACCAAGTAGTTGCAATCCATATATATCCTCTTTTCATCATGTCAAGACTCTTAGCAGTCTCAAAAATCGTGAGGCCAGTTTTAGAGTAAGTGTGTACAACAATGACTCGAGACTCCATTGACCTGACATTGATTAAAGCATCATGAATATCTTGTGGAGATAACGCGGCATCAGGTGGTAGTGGTGCTTTATAAGACAGCTTACAACGTCTCACGGAAAGTTGATCACCTAATGTGTATATAGTATTGCGAAACTGATCATCATCAGTGAATATTGCCGTCACTTCTCTATAACCGAAATAACTTACAATTTCAGCAATGGCAGTCATCTGATAAAGATCATTGGGGGCTGTCTGAAGGAAATATGGGTATTGAAGAGGTGTCAGTGAGGGGTCTAACGCTGTGAATGATAAGAATGGGACATGGAGTTCATTTGCAAGATTTGAAAGTACATGAGCCATCACAGAACTTTGTGGACCGATAACAGCCACTATATCAGCCTCCATGTATTTCAATGCTGAAGAAGATCAAGTAAAAGAACTATATAAATACACATTTTTAATTAATAGACATGCTTATGGGGGCGTGTCTCAACAAGCCTTCTGAAAGTAAGAACGTCATGTAGTCATATACTAAACATAATCAACAAGTGTGCTACAAATAGTGTTTGGATGCGGTTTTGCTGCTCAAAAAAGCAATAATCACCTGTACTTTTCCTAAAATTTTTGTTATCTACGAAATCAGCAAGAAAATAAGGGTGCAACAAGGCATCATCTATTATTTTATTATTATTTTTTTTATTGATATTAAAATAGGATTTACATAGTGGCGGAATGCAAACGAGCAACAAGTTGCGCACTAGCCCTTTTTGGACATGGGTATAATAACTTTGCTCTATCCTTTAATGATCAGGTTTTGTGCCACCAGCCCACCACTATGAAAGGAGAAAACCACAAGTATGTAACAGTGACACACACTAAAACTGATCATTGAAACTATCACTTCACTTCAAACACCTCCTAGAAATTCTAATATGACATCATGAACCGGTTACATTTTGTCCGCTTATGAGCTTGTTAACTTAGCTTATGGATTATTTTTTGTCCATAAGCTCAACTTGATAAGTTCATAAGCCGGAAAAAGTGGACTTATGCGTT
The DNA here is from genome assembly GCA_014162995.1 of Artemisia annua. Lineage (NCBI taxonomy): Eukaryota > Viridiplantae > Streptophyta > Magnoliopsida > Asterales > Asteraceae > Artemisia > Artemisia annua. The sequence goes on from LBNU01002326.1 coordinate 44,811, forward strand.
TTTCCAAATTCAAATAAAACCCATAAGCGAGAAAAATAAGCTAATCCAAACACCCCCACCCTAATTACAAAATTCAAAGATTTAATAAGTTATAAAGGAGAAACATTACCACCAATAATGCTGAGGAAACCACTGAAGTTTGCATCATGAAATGTAAGATTCAATTTTTTTCCAGGCAAAATGTTAGGATCAGAATTGATATCATCAACAGCAGTCTTCATGGCAATACTTGCCACCCTCCCATTAATAGTTTTCAAAGTCAAAATGGTTCCAATGTTCACCATATCGGATTGCGAAAACACAACTGATAATGTTCCAATAACCAACAACATGACTAAAGTCCTCATAGCATTAGATTATATATTATTTCAATCTAATACTATCTTCTGAAAATGAGACAACTTCATTGAAAGTAATATGAACAACAGTTAACTAACACCCTTATTAAAAAGAATCAAGAAAACAAAACAAAAAAAGGGTTGTTTAAGGAATCAAGATAATCTTAAAGGGTTAAGAATACAAATTTAGAGGAAACCCATGATAGGAAAATAGCATCTTTTCCTGAAAAACAACACATTAGCATGTTACAAAAAGAAGTTAAGCAGCTTTCATACCAGACAAGTGTGTACTTTAAGTTCAACAAGTAATCCCCATACAAGTATGTACTTTTGTAATATTGGTTGTCTTAAGTTCAAGAAATCTTTGGATGACTTGTTGGTTGTGTTCTTCCCACTATTTTAGTGGAGTGGAGAAGAGTCCGTTGTTTTCAACTTGTCATTGTTACTTTGATGGTTATGTTTTTTATTTATTTTATTTATTTATTTATGGAGAATGTTCTTTCTTACTTTTGTCAACTTTTTAAATTAAAGATATCATCATTCTTCATAATTAAGTTATGGGCGGCCAATTACCATCCTAAAATAACATTAAAAACGGCCTAAGTTGAGAATTTTTACTTTATTCTTTATCACTAAAGAAAATTAAGTATCTTTTTTCATTTAATAAGGTGTACCCACCTGTATTTAATGCTATTTAGCACTTACTACTGTAATTGCTTATATGGGTCAACCGACAATCACCATTTTTATCCAACAAATTTACAAATTTTATTTTTGTCTTTTTGCGAAATAATTGGTCCAAGGAACACACGGTGTCGTACGTCACAAGACGCGTTTTAGCCCTATAGCGTGACCCATAGCACCATACAACACCCCCTCAAGTGTTCTTGGCGCCATAACTACCAGCCGAGTTATCTATATATATATTCTTTTTTGTTTAAATGCAACGGTTGATTGTGGTTCAAAAAAAAAAAAAAAAAAAAAAAAAAAAAAAAAAAAAAAAAAAAAAAAAAAAAAAAAAAAAAAAAAAAAAAAAAAAA
>LBNU01002326.1:46540-69310 GCA_014162995.1 Artemisia annua
TCTCTTATCGAGTAAGAGGCAGTAAGACAAGTCCCCCACCTCTTACTGAGTAAGATGTTATATGTCTAACTGGGTCTGACTCAAAAGAAAAAAACAAACAAGCAAAACGTCTGCCCACCTCTTTCTGGTAAGAGTAAGAGGGAGTAAGAGGGCTAGTAAGACATTTTTTAAAAAAACAAACACACCCTTAATATGGGACGGATGTAGTACAATGTTGAACCTCTTCGCGAATACTTCCATTTTTTTAAACAACGATCGGATACTATGGGTCGTTTACGTATTAGTCCTCTCATGAAATGCGCAACGGCCATACACCAATTGGCATACGGCACATTACCCGATGCTCTGGAAGCTCCGTTTGTAGTAAGTGAAAAAACATACGAAAAAGCTTACTATTTAGCGGATGCAATTTGTCCTCAATGGTTTACGTTTGTCAAAACGTTTTCCATTGCAAGGGATGAAAAATCCATGAAGTTTAAAGGATGGTCCAATTTCTAACTGTCATGAATATATATTTAACTAGGTTATTAACCCGTGAAATTCTCGGGATTAAATTGAAAACCGTGAAATAGTAATTTGGTTATTACTATGAAAAGAAATATGTTTATAGAAGCGCTTGTCTGTGATATCATGCGAATAAATGATATGTTCGATGTATGAATAGATATAGTCATGTTACATCAGAATAAAATAAAGTTTAGAAACGATACAAAGGCATAAATATCCAGATTGTATTATGAAATCTGTCCACATTGTATTATGAACGAAAATTTATATAATCTTTAACTCGAGAAGTTATAAAATATATTGGTAAAAACTGTTTAAAAGAAAAACTATGAAATCTGTCCACATTGTATTATGAACGAAAATTTCACAAATCAATGATTGATTAGAAAAAAGCATGTACGTAAAGAAATCGTTGAAGAGTACTAAAGACAAAATGTAAATTTGGGTTTTCTTCAAACATATGGCCTCTAATTATGTTGCATGGTCATGAATTATTAAAAAAAAATATAAATATGAATAAATAGAATCACAACATGATTTACTTTGACACCAGAATTGCTCTCACATCGATTTAATTAACCCATCAAGTGATCAAGAGCACTCTTTTGTCACTAAAACAATATTTTAATCTCAACTATTACAACAACATCATGCTTTTTGACCCGTGAAAATCATGGGATTGAATTTGAGACTGTGTAATCGATCAAGAATTTGAAGTTTCTCCTCTCATGGTTCTTTATACTCCACATCTGAGCGTTTTCGAATCAATGAGAATCCTGAAATACTAAAAAGAAAAAAAGCACTAAACCAGCATAAAATGTGTAACTCAAAACCATAAATCAATGAATAATTGAAACTAACTTCAATGTCTAACTATCTAAATAGGCTATAATAATACCGGATAATGTAAGGAATTGCCAATGAAGGTCGAACCGCAAGCCACATCAAGACACAATGAAAATGAATTTATAACTTATGAATGGGTCAATCTGGCTAAACTGAACTAAAAATGTAGCAGGCCAAACATGTCGAACGGGTCCAAATATTTGAGAATCCTAAGCGTAATTTAAATTAAGGGAAAAATAATGCTACAGTAAACTGCATAATCGCTTGTCTGCTCAAAGATAAAAGGATAGGCCATTTATTATAACTTGTAAAGCAAAATGGTAAATGTGTAAACTTCAAAAAAATTAAAAATTAATTATTTGAAGAACATAGCTTATCTACTTATCTGCACCTTAAACCGTATACGTTCTTCACTGAGTATTTGACTCTTTTCCTAATAAGTCGAAGATCTCTACAACAGTACAACACATATCAACATTTAACAATAGTATACTGATTACCAGAAAATAATGTAGTCAATGTACAGATGCCTTGATTGAGTCTTTAAAATATTTGGAAGAAACATGAGTTAGCCTTGAGTTACTTGTGTTTTACCTGAAAGATACTAACGATAGGGTCCACATGATTCTTTGTGAATATAACAAATAGTGAAAATCGAAATACCTTATCATATCGAAGCAAGCTACGACATCCAAAATGGTCATTTTAAAGCAACTGACTTCTATATCTGACCAACAGTTCAATTTGTACATTCTGCTCATGTAAAATAGGTAGAATAAATATGACAAAATTAGAAAATAGTGAAATGAAACGAAAAAATAATAAGAAAAATAGTTGAAAAACATCAAAACTGTGAACATAATAGACATTATCCACTCATTTCCTCCGCTAGTGGAACTACCAAACAACAAAACATGCAAAAATTATTTCATATATTCATATCATTATGTACTATTATGAGCATAGAAACCATATAATATTTCACAATCATCTTATAGTCGTATTAAAATAGTTAATATGCGCTTTCAACTCGTTTGGACAAACTTTTATGCAGTTTTAGCTCATTAAACCCATTTATTGTGATAATATAAGAACAATTAGTCATCTTTTCACCATTTATTCACTGCATGTTTGTCTTGTAATGGATAAATATTTGGCAGTACTTTCATCGATCACTGCATATTTGGCATGTTCTCCAACATGTCTACTCCACTCTTTTTTATGGGTTAAGAATTCAAACATCACCCAAATATTTTTCACATACATTAAATTTCAATCAAACAACTTTTAGAATGGTTAGTAAGTCAACATTGTTGAAATAACTAAGAATTTTATTGTAACAAAACAAAACCGTTTTTAACATCTTATAGTCGTATTGTTTAACTTACCCGTTTTTATTTCTTCATTTTTATGCTAATCACATAAACATAGTATCATTGTTTGGCCATTCTGTCTACTTAATTATTTAAGAGATGAGGATCACAAAAGATTGAATAAGCAAACTCCAACACTGCTTATTCAAACTACTTATTCTACGCTCCCACATGTACAACTATAGGTTTAGTTTAAAATTGCAATATCTTTTGACTTTAGAATATGAGACATACCTGAATACACAACAAAGCACCGAGGTTTTGAAGAACCTTATTAGGAGACACACTTGTTTCATGAAGAGGAATGCTTGAACACCATTGTACCCACATTAAGAAGACTAACATTGAAGAAAGGGGACTAATCTATCTCGTACATGCTGACACGCACACACACCGATTATAGCCGGCATAAGTTCCAACCCAAACTTATAAATAACATATCAAAAAAACACTCCTGCATCATTAACGTACCCACCACAAGCAAGATCCACATATAAAATAGTATCCTAACGCACTTACTTGAATATTTAATCTAACTGTCCCGGATGAACCCAATCTACATGATCATTCTTTAAAAAGATTGAACGCATTACCTTTTTATGAAAATTATATATTTAACCAAACGATAGTTTAAACAGCCACCAAATCTGGTCTTTTTACTTCAAACATATAATTTTGATAAGCATCATGGTTTTTATTGACACTGTTTTGTATAGTTTATAGACGGGATTCAAAGGTAAAAATCTTACTCGACTTCCTCTAAAAAGATATGAAAACAATGATAGCAACTAAAGCGACTAAATAGAAAGTACAAACTATCTTACCTTAGTGACATTACCGCGTGTTAGTATTGATGCATCAGTTGCATTCATTACTACATGTGTTCTTGAAGCATTACTTCTGTAATAATTCAAAGAGGAGGTCCATTGCTATATGTGTTCTTGAAGCATTACTTCTTGAATCACTGGTATATGTGCTTGTTAACTTAACCAAAACAAATAAGGTATTATAAGCCGGTAAAATCCAAACGCTAATTTAATAACCGTTAATGTACACTAAAAACGAATCAAACTTTTCCGAAGAAATAAGTAAATGATTTACCTTCTAAGCAAGGAAAATCGATATGAGATTTTGCAATTTCTGCTCCATGTTTTGGCCACCTCACACCTATCAAATATAAAATTCATCACAAATCACTTTGTTACATATCAAATATAGAAATTCATCACAAATCAAATATAAAATCAATTCAGTGAGTAACATAAATTACCAGAAAGCGAATTCATACCTTTTTATATCAAAAGATGTAATATCGAAAATTTAACATAGATTTATCACGATATTTAGCACAAAAATTATATGTTAATGTTATTTAGATGAAAAACTGGAAGAATTTACCTAAAGTGATAGTAAAGATGTGTTTGGTTTAATGCATCATAACCAGCATCCTATAACTTCATTAGCAAAGATTCTGCAAAAAACAGAAAATTAGATAAAAGAATTTACACTTAATGTGCATCGATTCCCATTATATATTGTTTTAGTTCAAGTAAAATTCTAACAAACATTGAGAAAATAATCAATTAATATGTGTTTTACCTCCATAATAAATCCATGAATATGAATGATTCCTCAATGTGCCTATCCTAAAATACTACGTAATCGAATAACAGATGTAGAGTTGTGTTGATTTTTGGATGATGATGGTGGCTTAGGTATTTTGAAAGATATTGGGTTTGAGTTTTTTGAATAAATTGGTATAATTTTCTGGGATAGGCAGGTGAGTAAAAATGGGGTGGGTTACGCTGAAAGGGTTGGCCGAATTTGGTGAAGCTTTCCTCACAAGCTTTGACTTTGAATATATCATTTCCTTATCTAGTGGTTAACTCAAAATTAATGTGTGGAAATTACTAAATTAGACAGCTTAGAATTTGAGTATTGTTTTTTTAGAGGGTCAAAATTGTCTTTTTTATACCTTGCTTTATTAGAAGATATAGATTAACTATGTGCATTTGTTTATTTGTTTGGAAAAGATGGTCCAGTTTCTAACCATCAATTTAAAACAGCCATGTGGCACTATGAAGAAGTTTAAGAAAATTTCTAGAACCAAAATGACGAGTTAAACAGAGAAAAGAATTTCAAAATAATATGAGTATGTGAGTATGACGATAAGTAGTATTGCAAAATAAATGAAAATATCATCATCTACTATCGGGCATCATGGTTAAGGTTGATGTTTGGGACCGATTGTGTTTGACAAATTCCTTTGACAATGACATCAAATAATGGGCACATTGCCAAGTGATGGTTCTTCTAATAAAAAGTTTTTACATGTGTAAATGTATTATGTAGATTACATGATATGCAAAAAGAACAATGTTTGCAAGGAAAAGAAAGAAAGCAACAACACGTAATATAATCCAATTTTAGTATATAGTTAACTACATTTTTGGTCCTTGTGGTTTGTCTGGTGTAACACTTTTAGTCCATTAGTTTAAAAAGTCTCGAATCCTGTCCTGAATTGAAATACCCGTAACGAGTTTGGTCTATTTTTCGTTGACCGTTAGGTTGATCAGTTAAAAAAATGAAATGCCTAAAATACCTTCGTCTTAATAATGTGCATGGACTAAAAGTGTTACACACGACAAACCACGAAAACCAAAAATGTAGTTAAATCTTTCTTTTTCTATTTCGGATATATTATTATTATTATTATTGTTGTTGTTGTTGTTGTTGTTGTTGTTGTTGTTGTTGTTGTTGTTGTATCTTCATCATCACCCCATCACCACCACCACCACTAAAACCTCCAGGAACCAACCAACACTACCATGAAACCTCCACCACCACCACAACCATGTCAAGATTCAGCCACTATTCTCAAACCATTTTGGAAGTAAATTTTGTGATGAAATAACATATTTAGGGTTAGGGTTTCTAACTATAATCAAATTTTGGAGCTTTTCATTTTTCATTTAAATGAAAGAATTACTTGAAAGGTTAGTGTTGTTTGAGTGTGAATTAACCCCATTAATGACTTATTCACGCTCAAACAACACTAATCATTCAAGCAATTCTTTCAATTAAAATTTAACCAAAAAAAAAATAAAAAATATGGGTTTGTGGAGGTTTTAGTGGTGGTGGTGATGGGGTGTGTGTATTTTGTGTGTTTTGTATAAAATGGAAGTGTTTATGTGTTTTTGATGAAAGTGGAAGCATCTATGTTTGTGTTTTGTAAAATATGATACTTTTTTGTGTGTAAAAGTTGAAAATAGTATGTTTTTGTCTGATGGATTTAAATGATGATATTGAGGAGGTTAAATGGAAGAGATAAGGGCGGCAGCAGCAGCGGCAACAGCAACAACAACAACAACAACACAAAATATAATGGTGGAAGACCATTCCCTCCATTAAATGCACTAAAAGTATAAATAAGACAATATGAATAATATTATTTTTAAAATGGGTGTAAGTATTTTTAATTAAAAATATTGTTTAACCTCTTTTATTTATTCTTCATAAAAAAAGAAGTGTTTGAGATTTATCCGTTAGTATGTGACTAACTTATTGGTATGTAAATGTGTAGCACCCTATTAAGAAACACTAATCAAGGATTAATTATGTATTACTATTCACACACCCATTTTAGGCAAAATTTAAAACTTTTGTTTACACTATACAACTATAAAAAAAAAACAAACACACCCTTAATATGGGACGGATGTAGTACAATGTTGAACCTCTTCGCGAATACTTCCATTTTTTTAAACAACGATCGGATACTATGGGTCGTTTACGTATTAGTCCTCTCGTTTACGTATTTAGCGGATGCAATTTGTCCTCAATGGTTTACGTTTGTCAAAACGTTTTCCATTGCAAGGGATGAAAAATCCATGAAGTTTAAAGGATGGTCCAATTTCTAACTGTCATGAATATATATTTAATTAACTATGTGCATTTGTTTATTTGTTTGGAAAAGATGGTCCAGTTTCTAACCATCAATTTAAAACAGCCATGTGGCACTAGGAAGAAGTTTAAGAAAATTTCTATAACCAAAATGACGAGTTAAACAGAGAAAAGAATTTCAAAATAATATGAGTATGTGAGTATGACGATAAGTAGTATTGCAAAATAAATGAAAATATCATCATCTACTATCGGGACATCATGGTTAAGGTTGATGTCTGGGACCGATTGTGTTTGACAAATTCCTTTGACAATGACATCAAATAATGGGCACATTGCCAAGTGATGGTTCTTCTAATAAAAAGTTTTTACATGTGTAAATGTATTATGTAGATTACATGATATGCAAAAAGAACAATGTTTGCAAGGAAAGGAAAGAAAGCAACAACACGTAATATAATCCAATTTTAGTATATAGTTAACTACATTTTTGGTCCTTGTGGTTTGTCTGGTGTAACACTTTTAGTCCATTAGTTTAAAAAGTCTCGAATCCTGTCCTAAATTGAAATACCCGTAACGAGTTTGGTCTATTTTTCGTTGACCGTTAGGTTGATCAGTTAAAAAAATGAAATGCCTAAAATACCTTCGTCTTAATAATGTGCATGGACTAAAAGTGTTACACACGACAAACCACGAAAACCAAAAATGTAGTTAAATCTTTCTTTTTCTATTTCGGATATATTATTATTGTTGTTGTTGTTGTTGTTGTTGTTGTTGTTGTTGTTGTTGTTGTTGTTGTATCTTCATCATCACCCCATCACCACCACCACCACTAAAACCTCCAGGAACCAACCAGCACTACCATGAAACCTCCACCACCACCACGAAACCACCACCACAACCATGTCAAGATTCAGCCACTATTCTCAAACCATTTTGGAAGTAAATTTTGTGATGAAATGAAATATTTAGGGTTAGGGTTTCTAACTATAATCAAATTTTGGAGCTTTTCATTTTTCATTTAAATGAAAGAATTACTTGAAAGGTTAGTGTTGTTTGAGTGTGAATTAACTCCATTAATGACTTATTCACGCTCAAACAACACTAATCATTCAAGCAATTCTTTCAATTAAAATTTAACCAAAAAAATAAATAAATATATGGGTTTGTGGAGGTTTTAGTGGTGGTGGTGATGAGGTGTGTGTATTTTGTGTGTTTTGTATAAAATGGAAGTGTTTATGTGTTTTTGATGAAAGTGGAAGCATCTATGTTTGTGTTTTGTAAAATATGATACTTTTTTGTGTGTAAAAGTTGAAAATAGTATGTTTTTGTCTGATGGATTTAAATGATGATATTGAGGACGTTAAATGGAAGAGATAAAGGCGGCAGCAGCAGCAGCAGCAGCAGCAACAACAACAACAACAACAACAACACAAAATATAATGGTGGAAGACCATTCCCTCCATTAAATGCACTAAAAGTATAAATAAGACAATATGAATAATATTATTTTTAAAATGGGTGTAAGTATTTTTAATTAAAAATATTGTTTAACCTCTTTTATTTATTCTTCATAAAAAAAGAAGTGTTTGAGATTTATCCGTTAGTATGTGACTAACTTATTGGTATGTAAATGTGTAGCACCCTATTAAGAAACACTAATCAAGGATTAATTATGTATTACTATTCACACACCCATTTTAGGCAAAATTTAAAACTTTTGTTTACATTATACAACTATAAATCAATAAATGTTATGTGATTCACAATTCCTTGGAGCGAGCTCACACACGTACCACGATATTCTAAAACACTCACAAATCAAATCCTAGTAATGTATTAATCACCAAAACACCACAACACACTTGCACCCCCCCCCCTTTGATTTCCACTTTTCCTTAATGGACCAATACACTAAAACATATCCAAAATAACACCTAGTGGGCCCCACTTATGTCTACGCACAATATTAAATATATTTAACAACAAACGGATCATTAAAACAAATCACAATGGGCCTTGTATCCCCTAAGCCCAACATAGCCCAAAAATCAAATCCATAAGACTTAATAAACTAAATTACAAACACCTCAACATACGATCACTTTGGTTCAACTATTTGAAATCCGTACACACAAGTCACCCCACAAATGATACCATTCGAAAGGACCCAGCAAGAAATTAGAATTGACAAGGATATAGGTAACTTACGTTCGTTTAGAAGGCAAACAAACCACAAAGTAAATCGATTTCGACCAAACTCCCAAACGTGACTTAAGTATTAAAAATATGTCCCAAACGTTACTAATAAATCTTAAACGTCTAAAAAGAGTATTCTTATCCTTGCTGATGACCGTTCTATGATAAAGCACACCAAACGTGCCCTCTTAAAAATGTGTTGGTCACGTTAAAATTTTATATTAACACATTCGAAAATATAACCACAAACGAACCCTTGAAGAACTTGTCAACCCAACAAGCCCTTATAAAAATTAACAAGATTAAGTCATGATCTTTAAGACTTCCAAATAATGTCTAAAACTCCTTTGAGAATAATCTAGTCACGTACGAAGATTATTTGGACCCATTGAAGACTTACAAACCAAACCAATGCTTTCTAGCAAATATAATAATCAATCTATACAAACTATTAGAAACTTGAGACATCACCTTGCAAACAACAACTTGCTTTATCCCTTATCTTATTCGAATAAATTCCCTGACAACCCCTACCCCTCTATTCGAATATTACAAGAATTTGTCTCCATCAACTTGTACCAAATCCTATGATACAAACTCATGTGTACATGCACATATACGTACACCCCCACACCCTTTCACATTCAACACAGAAACATAAAACACAAGGATGTAACCTTCCTTTTCCCTTCTTTTGTTCCTATCATATAAAAGAGTATATAGGAAACCATGCAAACTCGTTTTATACGTGCCCCATCACAAACTCACGACTAAAGAATGAGAGCTCTATCTTTTTTTCTTCCAGTGAAGTGTACGAAAGGAAAGGTTAAGCTCCAAGTGGTTTAGTACGAGTTCGAGTCGAAGGAAGTTCCACTCAATGCCGTGTTGAGTGGTCGAACAAGTTGTGTGATCCTGAAGGCCAAATCATGATCTCACTGCCATGATTATCCCCACCATTATGGTGTAGTAAATCTTTCCAAAGTCCCTTCTCATACGTACGCTTGTCTTTGATTTTGCATGAAACAACCAAAGTATAGAACACAATGTATGGACTAAATATGAATGTATACAAGGATCACAATACACTAAATTGGTTGATTACAAATATATATTTACAACAGTTTCGAAACACTCTTGCTTTTCTTTTCGGTTGTAGCGGGAACAAAAAAACACCTCTTATGTATACTTAAGATGCGAAACAGAAACAATAAAGAGCACTTAGCTCGTTGGTTGTGTCTATTAGTTTCCACACAAACCACCTGGGTTCAAACCCAAGCGTGGTCACAATTACACACACACACACACACACACACACACACACACACACACACACATATATATATATATATATATATATAAACATATCTTTGCCTTGTTTTCTTTTAACACCAAACGCACCCTAAATGGGCCTTAAGGCCCAAAGACCTTTTTGTGACAAGACTTATGAGATAACAGCCTTGCACACTAAATATAGACAACTAAAATTTATTTGTCAAAAGGAAACTAATTGTTACAATTTATTTTTGGACTAAATATACAAAATGTACGCAACCGGGGTTAAAAATATAACTTTTATGAAAGTTGTGGTAGAAACTGTCAACTTAATATCCTTGGGTTGTAAACTGAAGATATGAATATTTTTGGATATTAATAAGTGATAATTGAGAAGTCAAAGCTTAAATTGCAAATATATTTCATTTCGGACTAGTTTTGCAAAAATATATAACCTTAAGGATCAAAAGTGTAAACATCCTGAAAATTGTGTTAAAACTGTTATTCCAGTAACTTAGGTATATTTATTGAATACTTGGATAGCATGAGTGCTAAATTATCACACATTACTAGTTAAGGACTAAAGATGTAATATTACTAAAGTTGAAGGGCTAAAGATGTAATTCTCACAAACTTATATCAAGATTGTCATTTTGATAACTATAAGGTAAAAAGTGAATATTTGGAAACTAATGATGTTAACTTATCATATTTTGATACTTTGAGTCATAAATGTCATTTTACCAAAGTAGAGGGGCTAAAGTGTAAATATTAACCATCAGGGTTTAAAATGTAAATATCCCACAACTTAAAGGTTTAATCAGTAACATTATGACTTTACTAACACACTAAGAATTCACAAGTCATATCCCAAGAAGACACCACACAGTTATGTTAAACATAACTTAACACCCACTAACGTTCGAAAGAACGATATTCACCAAATCAAAGCACAGAAAAGCAAGATAATATTGAATATAATATTTTTTTTTGAACTTTAGACATTTTAAACATCTCAAACCACCCAAACCACCAAAATCTGAGATTTCCCATATTATCTAGGTTGCGTGTTGGAGCCGTTCCCAAGTTGCACTTGATATCACTTATTTGCCTACACACCCCAACAGAGGTGAGTTCATAGTCCCACTTTTTATATGTTTTACAAATATGTGGGGAGATACATGCTACACTTAGAACACAAGTATTTTTATGAATGTTATTCCTAAATGTTATTGCATAAGACACTCACACTTGTCTCTTATATAAAGTCCCTTATATCATGAACCTTAGTCACTTGCTAAGTTGTAAGTGAATGCGAATATTGTGAATAGATCTATTGGTGGTTGACAGCCTATTTGTGCTAGCCGAGAGATTTTCCTTGTGATAGCTGACAGATAGCCAAATGCACATTATTTGAGAAATACTAGGAGAATGACAAACTCCTACCCCGAGGGCCCCTATATTGTATTATGCACGTTAATGTTTGAGTTCATGAGACTTATGACAATAGGAATAAAAATATATATGTACACACAATACACACACTCACTGTTTTATTTACTGAAATACTATGATGTGTTCAAATAATTATCAAACACAAACACTATGGATTCACTCAACAATTTTGTTGACTTTTTAGCATGTTTATCTCAGGTAATTGAAGCTAGCATTCAAGGCATAGAGTGGGCATTGACCAAGAGTCTGTGGTGTAAAATAAAATTTAAACAGTCATTTCATATAATTATGTCATTTATGAATTTTATAACAATGGAAACAATATCGTATTTGAATTCAATAAAAATGACTTTCAAAACGTCTTATTTGAGTCGTTTTCTATGATTATGACTGTGATCCTCTACGTAACACCCAAATTAGTCTTCCGCTGTTGTAATGAAATTTTGGGGGTGTTACAGATTGGCATCAGAGCTCTCGTTATAGAGAACCAAGTGTATTTTTAACACTGGACTATAACTACAATTTTCAAAACAGACCAGTTTACACCACAACAACTTAAGCCCTTCGTGCCTGTATATTTTCCATACCTTGTTAAGTAGAATGATTGCACACATACACCCACTAGTTAAGAAATATGTTACACACACCGCCACCCCCTGAACTACCTCATAAATGATTCTTGTATACTTGATTATATATTAATAACTTATATTACTATTTACCGGGATATTACAGTACCATGTTTACACCCTCACATAAACAATAAAGAGCACTTAACTCGTTGGTTGTGTCTATTAGTTTCCACACAAACCACCTGGGTTCAAACCCAAGCGTGGTCACAATTATACACACACACACACACACACACACACACACACACACACACACACACACACACACACACACACACACATATATATATATATATATATATATATATATATATATAGTGTCTCATAAGTCTTGTCACAAAAAGGTATATATATATGAACATATCTTTGCCTTGTTTTCTTTTAACACCAAACGCACCCTAAATGGGCCTTAAGGCCCAAAGACCTTTTTGTGACAAGACTTATGAGATAACAGCCTTGCACACTAAATATAGACAACTAAAATTTATTTGTCAAAAGGAAACTAATTGTTACAATTTATTTTTGGACTAAATATACAAAATGTACGCAACCAGGGTTAAAAATATAACTTTTATGAAAGTTGTGGTAGAAACTGTCAACTTAATATCCTTGGGTTGTAAACTGAAGATATGAATATTTTTGGATATTAATAAGTGATAATTGAGAAGTCAAAGCTTAAATTGCAAATATATTTCATTTCGGACTAGTTTTGCAAAAATATATAACCTTAAGGATCAAAAGTGTAAACATCCTGAAAATTGTGTTAAAACTGTTATTCCAGTAACTTAGGTATATTTATTGAATATTTGGATAGCATGAGTGCTAAATTATCACACATTACTAGTTAAGGACTAAAGATGTAATATTACTAAAGTTGAAGGGCTAAAGATGTAATTCTCACAAACTTATATCAAGATTCTCATTTTGATAACTATAAGGTAAAAAGTGAATATTTGGAAACTAATGATGTTAACTTATCATATTTTGATACTTTGAGTCATAAATGTCATTTTACCAAAGTACAAGGGCTAAAGTGTAAATATTCACCATCAGGGTTTAAAATGTAAATATCCCACAACTTAAAGGTTTAATCAGTAACATTATGACTTTACTAACACACTAAGAATTCACAAGTCATATCCCAAGAAGACACCACACAGTTATGTTAAACATAACTTAACACCCACTAACGTTCGAAAGAACGATATTCACCAAATCAAAGCACAGAAAAGCAAGATAATATTGAATATAATATTATTTTGTGAACTTTAGACATTTTAAACATCTCAAACCACCCAAACCACCAAAATCTGAGATTTCTCATATTATCTAGGTTGCGTGTTGGAGCCGTTCCCAAGTTGCACTTGATATCACTTATTTGCCTACACACCCCAACAGAGGTGAGTTCATAGTCCCACTTTTTATATGTTTTACAAATATGTGGGGAGATACATGCTACACTTAGAACACAAGTGTTTTTATGAATGTTATTCCTAAATGTTATTGCATAAGACACTCACACTTGTCTCTTATATAAAGTCCC
Organism: Artemisia annua; assembly: GCA_014162995.1. Classification (NCBI taxonomy): domain Eukaryota; kingdom Viridiplantae; phylum Streptophyta; class Magnoliopsida; order Asterales; family Asteraceae; genus Artemisia; species Artemisia annua. The sequence goes on from LBNU01002326.1 coordinate 60,271, forward strand.
TTATATCATGAACCTTAGTCACTTGCTAAGTTGTAAGTGAACGCGAATATTGTGAATAGATCTATTGGTGGTTGACAGCCCATTTGTGCTAGCCGAGAGATTTTCCTTGTGATAGCTGACAGATAGCCAAATGCACATTATTTGAGAAATACTAGGAGAATGACAAACTCCTACTCCGAGGGCCCTTATATTGTATTATGCACGTTAATGTTTGAGTTCATGAGACTTATGATAATAGGAATAAAAATATATATGTACACACAATACACACACTCACTGTTTATTTACTGAAATACTATGATGTGTTCAAATAATTATCAAACACAAACACTATGGATTCACTCAACAATTTTGTTGACTTTTTAGCATGTTTATCTCAGGTAATTGAAGCTAGCATTCAAGGCATAGAGTGGGCATTGACCAAGAGTCTGTGGTGTAAAATAAAATTTAAACAGTCATTTCAAATAATTATGTCATTTATGAATTTTATAACAATGGAAACAGTATCGTATTTGAATTCAATAAAAATGACTTTCAAAACGTCTCATTTGAGTCGTTTTCTATGATTATGACTGTGATCCTCTACGTAACACCCAAATTAGTCTTCCGCTGTTGTAATGAAATTTTGGGGGTGTTACAGATTGGCATCAGAGCTCTCGTTATAGAGAACCAAGTGTATTTTTAACACTTGACTATAACAACAATTTTCAAAACAGACCAGTTTACACCACAACAACTTAAGCCCTTCGTGCCTGTATATTTTCAATACCTTGTTAAGTAGAATGATTGCACACATACACCCACTAGTTAAGAAATATGTTACACACACCACCACCCCCTGAACTACCTAATAAATGATTCTTGTATACTTGATTATATATTAATAACTTATATTACTATTTACCGGGATATTACAGTACCATGTTTACACCCTCAGACCACACCACCTCCTCTTCTGAACCAGAGATAGAGGACACCAGTTCATCCATCACCCTACCAGTTGTACCTGCACCTACAGTGTCATGGGTTACATTAGAGGAAACCGAATCCTTTGAAGAAAGTAAAACTTTTCCCACACTAACATTAATTGTACCCCAAACTCACCTCCCCCAGTTACTCCCACACTCCACCCACTGACAATTCTGGCTCCTTGTCATCTGATGACAGGATTGCACAGACTTAGCAATGGTTCACTGCACCAAGTGCTGAGACTCCCCTACACTCCCACTACCCCCACCTGCTCGGATGTTCCAAAGCAGGAGAGTCCGGATCCTACAAACCTATGAACCCGAACTATTCAGGAGAACCCCAAGTAGTCCCATCCGGGTAAATACCCCTAGTAGGAGAATATGGGCCTGTCTAGTTTCCGTGGTACCATCACCACTTTTGTCACACACCTCACCTCTCGATATGATCAAGTCATCACCTCCATCATCCACAAAATGTCATATGTTCCTACCACCAATGGTATCACACTCCTCACCACTCACATTATCATCACTACCGTCCACAAGGACAATCATACCTCGAATTAGCCTAACACTGGAAGATGTGCCCAGTACTTTTGAGATTGGTTAGAGTTCGAGAGGAGCTCGGATTGAAACAAAGAATGACACGGTATGGAAGGATATACAGTGTGTGGACAGACACACCACCACTATATAGAATCCAGACTATGTGTCTCTTTTACCATTATTCAAAACTTTAGACTCCCCATCTCAAGAAGCATCGCTGGTAGCTACTAAAACTGATACTATCAAGCAGATTCAGACTCAGTTGGAATCACTAGCTAGGGTAGTAGAGCTTCACTCCAATCACCTTAATGAGTTACCACTCGATCGCTATGGGTCATACGACCATAACCTCAGAATATTATTCTGGAGGATGTCTATCAGAAGACAGGAGAACTCCGATATGAGTCTCAGATGGATACTATTGAGCATACACAAGTTGTAACCCAGGAGGCATCACAGAGGTTGCATGGTAGGGTAGAGAGTGTAGAGAAAACCCTACGTATAACCAGAGACACGGTAAGGACTCAGAAAATTTCCGCCTTAGAGGCGATGTTGGCTGCTCAGTTGAGTATAAATGGAGAATTCCAGAGACACCTCGCGGATGTGGAAACTGCGCAAAGACTAGAGGGTAGAGACACTAACTAAGGTAGTTTGAGAATTCCAGAGCAGATTAAGAAATGCACTAGATGGTTCATAAATTATCCACGTATCATTCGTAGCCTGGACATCTTAACTCGTCACATATGGCATTAATAAAAGACCTTGTAATATGTTGTTTTGTAAACAATCAAACAAGCTATTAAAACAGCGCTGTTAGTTATGATCGCTACTTATTGATGTCAATTTATGATGACTAAGGTTGTTTTCTTATATTCATGAGTATTGCGACCATATTATATACCGCCGTGGGTGTTATGATTGTACAGAGACGAGTCGAGATGACACACTTATTCCTTACAATATTATGACACCCGTTGATGAGATTCGAAGACAATCAATCCATATGTATCCGAATCACAGTACCCATCATATAGCACCAGGCGTTAAAGAAATTGTACTGTGGAAGTATAGTTATGATATTTCATGCAATCACCTCGGTAATTGAATTACCCTAACCCCATGTGATCCACGAAATAGATTCTAAACTCGAATTTTCCTATGGTATTAAGAGAAATATGCCTCCTCACAAAAACGCAACAACTGTCACATCAGGACCAATCATGACTTGGGCTGCAACCCAAAATTTTGGAGTCTGATTGCAACGCTATGTGTTTAAACAAACAACAGATGCTTGTCTCAATAGCACCAATAGACTAAACACAGGAAAGAAAGTCACCTCACCTGAAACTCAGACACATCACTCGTAGTATCGGGTACTGAAACCGAACCTCTCAAGGAAAGAGAGATCCCCGCTATCTCACCTATATCACCATTAGTACACCAAGGGACTAGAATGGCTTCTATCACTTGACTTAGATAGACTTACAAACTTTTCCCCAAGAAAGAAAGTGAAATCTCTCACCCTCACTTCTAGGCTACCTACTACTTATGTATCACCACCACAGTCCTTTTCCCTTACAAATTCCCAAATAGAAGAATTTGGATAACTGCCTGCGAATGATGTCCCAACCACCATAGTTGTAACTAGAAATTCAGTACATCACTAAGGGAACCATCCAGACTTTAGATTTCTCCAACTATGATTGACTCACACCAAGATACCTTGGACAACGTTTCACCAACACAAAGTGATTTAGCATCATATCACAATCAAGAACCCACCCAGGAAAGCAACAGACAACGTTTAGACTAGCCTCTCATTCAAAGTTTTCAATTACTGTATCACCAAACTGAGAGTCTCAGATGGTAGACTCTACAAGGACATTTGTAATTGTCTTCCACGTTTTGTGGAACGATCCAACAAATAGTAGACCTACTTTATGACAGTGATGGTGCTACGACAAGATCTCATCTTAGGTTATCCCGGATAGATATACATTTATAAGTATCATGACCTTAATTATCACCCAAGTCCTTATCATGATACAACTTCTGTGGTGCTTACGGAGTTCCACCACAAACAATGAGGACCCAAACCCTCCACAAGCAAACCATTATTGAAGACATAATCACAATCCTCACCAAATGTGAGATGAAAGCAATCAATACCCCGGGAGGATTTGAATCAGTTGAAGGCGCAAAAGAAGGAAATGCTGCACCTGAAATTCATAATCTTACCCACAAGGAATTCATGGATTGAAATCCTCACACTCTTAACGGAACTGAAGGCGCAATAAGGTTGTGCAAATGGATCAAAGGAGTAGAACACATAGTCCAATGTAAAATTTTGCCCAAAGGACGATAGAATTAAGTTTTCCACTAGCACATTTCAGGGTTGTGCCCTAAGGTAGTGACACACCTATGTCCAAGGAGTAGGAGTTAACTCTGCTTACTTAATCTTTTAGGATAAATTGTGAAGGTTGATGATTATAGAATACTGTTCGAGACACGAATTGCGTGCAATGGAACAAGAAATTTGGAATCTAGCTATGAAGGGAGATGATGTCCTCAGGAGCACCACTCGCTTCTACAAGTTGGCATCGTATGCCCTACGATGACAGAATGCTAACGCAAGAAACTTGAGTGGTACATCCGGAGACTTTCCCCAAAAACTCGACAGAATGTCGCCTCACCCAAGCCAACCTCAATGCATGAAGTCGTTCGTATGGAACCTTATGAGATAAGTCAAGTTGTACGATCCAGGGTTTGCTCAAAGTATCAACAACAGCAACCACCAACACAACAACCAAAAAAGGAAATAGGAAAATGACCATGGAGGTCATAATAATGAAAACCAAACCCCACACCCTAATCAACATCAACAACAGAACCAACGACAAGACGTCACTAGGACATATGTTGCTACACCACACAGGCCGATGCCTTGATAAGTGTAGAAGCTGTCAAAAGATGGGACACCTTGCTAAGGACAACAAGGGTAAGACTATAGTTACATGTTTAGGATGTGGAGAGAAAGGACACCACAAGACCCTTCCTGCCTAATGGAATCTCTATCCTGTACTATTTCCACGATAGCCACAACCTTAGTCTACTACATTCCCTACTCCACTCACCTCACTCACCACCGCTTCACAAATGATATATCATTGTTAAGGATTTAAAAGATTCATGCTTGACAGATTTGTAGACTATTACCACTCTGTAAGATTCATCTAAGTATTCTAGAATTCCTCCCATAAAATTTTATTTCAAGCTATTCCACCACCACCCCATAGATTAATACACGGTCACTCTACCAACAGATTACCATTGAATGTTGACCGATTTTCTTGCCGCCTTACAAGAATTGTTAGAAGGTCATTTTAAGACAACACGTTGAACACCATCTAAAACTTCTGAAGAGCAAAATACTTTGTTGTACTAAGTATATGACGTCTTCCTCCTCTCCTCCTTAAATTGCCATATTTAGTGAACGACATGGGTTGAAATCTGTTTAACACACCGAGAGTTATAATGACTAAACTGAGCATCACATCATTGTTCCTAAATTATAAATAGCCTAATTACCTATGTCTAATTCAGGAGGGATCATGTTATGCTGGGAGCAGTTAATTATAAATCTTGTCACAAAGAAACTGATTCATCGTTTACAAAAGCTAAGGTTCAGCAACTGTCTCTATATTTACCAAGTTCACGTCCGAAACCCTCCTTGTTAAAAACCTTTTAATAACAAAATCCTTTGAATGACAGGTAGGTTACCCCTACAGAATGTTAGAAACAAGAGGTTGTGAACCATGTTTATGTCAAACATGGTGAAAATAACAATCTCCATTGAAAATGAGATTCTTTCTCAAGACAAGTTAACCGTGGGAATAAGAATTTTTCACACACAACTCACTCCTCCACCGTTTAGGAACGAATGACAGAATAACTATCCATCTAAGAAACATCAATCGCTGATCTATGTATGTTTGGTAATATGTACACGTGTGAAAGGAGGAAATTATAATTATGGTGGCTATCATAATTATAAATGCATCACGACACATGTGGACATATGTGACCATACATACGTTGATCGGTGTTGACACCATATAGGAACCTGGGTGTTCACACCAACCACCCATACAAGAGATATAAGTAGGGAAAGAAGCAGGAGTCAGCTTCCAATACCTGATACAGAAATTATGTGAAACACACATCTTATCACTACCAAAAGAGAGTAAAGGGGTGTAGTGTATTGCGACTCATGATCTAGAATTAAGAGCAGTAGTACTTGCTCTTAAGATATGGAGACATAACCAATATGACACCAAGTGTACGGTTTTCACCGATCACAAAAGTCTTCAACACATTCTTGATCAGGAGGAGTTAAAAATGAGCCAGTATAGATGGATTGAGCTGCGCAGTGATTATGATTGCGAGATTCGCTAACACCCATGGAAGGGAAAAAGTACGCTTTGGAAAGTGTGGAAGGTTAAACCTGAGGTACTGATAACATCAAATAAGTCCATGATTTAAGTGTTAATTTCCCCCTAATTACTCATCTTTTGTATTCATATGTTAGGATATATACTATTATTCATTTATATTCTCTTTTCAGGGCAAAGATGAGCAAAGGAACGAAGAAACGCGGAAATGGAAGGACTAAAGAGAAAATATATAAAGTATGCGGATTCTGCACCAACTACGACGTAGAGGTTTCATCTACCTACGTCGTAGCAAGAACTTATGAAGACTACGGCGTAGCTCAACCATGACTACGGCGTAATGATCTACTAAAGGGCTCTACGGAGTAGCAACTCTCCACCTACGGCGTAGACCCCAAAATGAGGCAGTAAAGAACTCACGTGGCCAAAGAAGAAGTTACGACATAGTTTCCCAAATAACTACGCCGTAGAAGCATCTTAGGAAGAAACTACGCCGGTAGCACTTGATCAAGCTACGGCGTAGTTGATATTAACAAAGGCTATGGCGTAGCAACTCATTCAGCTACGCCGTAGCAAAGTCAGGCCTATAAATACCAACCTTAATTCCGAGTTTATTCATTCACTTTTCACCACATAGAAGTTGGGAAAAACTCAGGGAGCAGGAGGAACGAAGTTCAATCTGCATACAAGTCATTTCCAAGGGAGAATTCACACACCAATCATAAGTTTATTCATTCCTTTGATTTGTATTAGATTCATGTTTGCATTTGTGATATTACATTCTTGTTTTACTGCAATTATGAATATGAGAGGCTAAACACCTCTTGGTGTTAGCCTTGTTATGAAATTGTTATTGTTTTGATTTAGTTTTCTATGCATCTATTATCGTCTTGTTTGAATACTTTTTTGGCGAGTCTTAGGACACTCTAGTTTTGGTAGTGTTGAGTATTGGTAGTTCCTTGGAAGCTTGGTGAATTAACCCTAGGACCCAAGCCGACGAGGATGTGATTTGGTGATAGAAATATCACCATACATGTGCGAATTAACCCTAGGACCACCTACCAATGCGATACGCTTAAAGAAGCTAGAGGGGGTGTAAGATCTGACCATGCCGCATCCCATTAGACTTGTCCATGTTAGTAGAGGTACTTAATGACTCTTGCATCTTCGTAGGTTCACGCCGACCGATGAACTCTCGTCTTTACAATAGACGGGAATAGGACATGGTGTAAGATAGATTTAGGTGATTTAACCCTCTGATCCTAAATGTATATAACCCCAGATGAAATGATAGGATGCACTTGATAGAAAACTAATCATAATAATAACCAGATTAGTAATTACGTTACCACTGCTTCTCCCTACTGATTCTCTTCCATTTTATTACTTGCTTTGTTATTTACTTTTATTAGTTAATTGATCTCTACAATCATAAACCCCCTTTTTATATGTGACAATAAACTTAGATAGATTCCACACGCATAGCTCATGGGACGACCTCGAATTTACCAACTAGCTATACCTCACACGACCGGGTACACTGCCCGATAGTGCATTAGGTAGACCTTAGGTAAACGAGTAACTTTATAAATATTAAAACCTGGTGGGTAAAACCTGCATCAGGTACATTGGACAATTGAAAATCCTGGAAAGGATGGGACCATTCGCTTACCAACTTGAGTTTCCAAAAAAGCTCAGTAGAGTGCACAACGTCTTTCATGTGTCGCACTTGAATAATGCTTAACCGACGAATCTCTAGTGATACCACTAAAAGGGATTCGACCCGATGACAAACTCACATTTACAAAAGAACCCGTGCAAATTGTTGATAGGGAAGTGATGAGACGAAAAATGTTACGTTTTTAGGGGTCGGTTTGAGTCCTAATTCGTATGTTTTTTGTTTGGATTTCACCCAAAGTCGTTTCTTTTCTCATTTTAGGTACTTTTGAAGGGAAAATCACAAAAGAAGCATTTTCGGGCGTTTTCGGAGTGAAAAAGTGCGGAAAACAACAAAAAGTCAAAAGACCTTGAAGATTACTGAAGGTGACGCCGTCACACTCTACAAGGTGACGCCGTCAGGAACAAGTGAAGTCCAGAATTGGAAAAATACTCGTGACGGGCCAGAGAGTTCGTAGTGCAATTTGGTGACGCCGTCAACCAAGGCCGTCAGATCAAGAACCAGCAATTATGACCACGTCAAGGAAGGCCGTCAGAAAACCCTAATCGCCGAGCTGACGACGTCACCTATTGGGCTGACGCCGTCAGCCCGCGTTTTCTATATATATAGAACGATTTTTCTTTATTTTATATAACTTTAAAGAACTTTGGAGAACTAGAGTCGAATTTTGGAGTGGAGAACTTTAGGGTTAAACCCTAGTTCGTGTATTAGAGACCTTAGAGGGTATCCTAACCCCTCTAACTTGCATGTTTAATCCAAGATAAGTCTTTATTCATACAATATGTTTATGTGTTGTGTGATTTATGCTTGTACTTGTCTTTCTTTTAACATGCTAGGCTAATTTACTTTGTGTTTGCTTAGATCTAATGAAACCTAACTATTGATTATCATGTGATGTGTATGTTGTGATTGTATTTGGGTGAATGTTTCATCTACGTTAGACTAGAGAAAACTGGCTAATCTCCTATACGGTAACAAGCTTGAACGTTGATCGTCGCAGAACTAGCTGGTGAAGCTTTGAACCACGGGTATCGTTGTCCCAACGAGCGTTGAAATTGATCTAGTCACTCAAGTCGTGAGTTATGTGAGATGAATGGTTTAAAAGATTTGAATTTGTTTTAGTTATACTACGAAAGGTTTGCATAAAGTTTAAATGAAATAAAGAACGAGAAAAGAAATACGTTTAACTAGAATAGAAAACATAAAACTAAGTAAAGTGTAAAAGAGATAAAAGAAATAAACTAAGAAAGAAGGAAATAAAGAAAATGTTTTTGTAGTTTTGTATTTTAATTAACGAAAAGAAAATTAAACTAAGTTAAAAGGTTTAACAGAAAATTCGACAGAGTAACGGTATGAAATAAATAAAAGAAAACTCCACTCGATGAACGATGGAGTGC
>LBNU01002326.1:69759-88815 GCA_014162995.1 Artemisia annua
TTGATAACATCAAATAAGTCCATGATTTAAGTGTTAATTTCCCCCTAATTACTCATCTTTTGTATTCATATGTTAGGATATATACTCTTATTCGTTTATATTCTCTTTTCAGGGCAAAGATGAGCAAAGGAACGAAGAAACGCGGAAATGGAAGGACTAAAGAGAAAATATATGAAGTATGCGGATTCTGTACCAACTACGACGTAGAGGTTTCATATACCTACGTCGTAGCAAGAACTTATGAAGACTACGGCGTAGCTCAACCATGACTACGGCGTAATGATCTACTAAAGGGCTCTACGGAGTAGCAACTCTCCACCTACGGCGTAGACCCCAAAATGAGGCAGTAAAGAACTCATGTGGCCAAAAAAGAAGTTACGACATAGTTTCCCAAATAACTACGCCGTAGAAGCATCTTAGGAAGAAACTACGCCCGTAGCACTTGATCAAGCTACGGCGTAGTTGATATTAACAAAGGCTACGGCGTAGCAACTCATTCAGCTACGCCGTAGCAAAGTCGGGCCTATATATACCAACCTTAATTCCGAGTTTATTCATTCACTTTTCACCACACAGAAGTTGGGAAAAACTCAGGGAGCAGGAGGAACGAAGTTCAATCTGCATACAAGTCATTTCCAAGGGAGAATTCACACACCAATCATAAGTTTATTTATTCCTTTGATTTGTATTAGATTCATGTTTACATTTGTGATATTACATTCTTGTTTTACTGCAATTATGAATATGAGTGGCTAAACACCTCTTGGTGTTAGCTTGTTATGAAATTGTTATTGTTATGATTTAGTTTTCTATGCATCTATTATCGTTTTGTTTGAATACTTTCTTGGCGAGTCTTAGGACACTCTAGTTTTGGTAGTGNTATTCCTTTGATTTGTATTAGATTCATGTTTACATTTGTGATATTACATTCTTGTTTTACTGCAATTATGAATATGAGTGGCTAAACACCTCTTGGTGTTAGCTTGTTATGAAATTGTTATTGTTATGATTTAGTTTTCTATGCATCTATTATCGTTTTGTTTGAATACTTTCTTGGCGAGTCTTAGGACACTCTAGTTTTGGTAGTGTTGAGTATTGGTAGTTCCTTGGAAGCTTGGTGAATTAACCCTAGGACCCAAGCCGATGAGGATGTGACTTGGTGATAGAAATATCACCATACATGTGCGAATTAACCCTAGGACCACCTAACAATGTGATACGCTTAAAGAAGCTAGAGGGGGTGTAAGATCTGACCATGCCGCATCCCGTTAGACTTGTCCACGTTAGTAGAGGTACTTAATGACTCTTGCATCATAGTAGGTTCACACCGACCGATGAACTCTCGTCTTTACAATAGGCAGGAATAGGACAAAGTGTAAGATAGATTTAGGTGATTTAACCCTCTGATCCTAAATGTATATAACCCCCAGACGAAATGATAGGATACACTTGATAGAAAACTAATAATAATAATAACAAAAGTTGTAATTAGGTTAACACTGCTTCTCCCTACTGATTCTCTTCCATTTTATTACTTGCTTTGTTATTTACTTTTATTAGTTAATTGATCTCTACAATCATAAACCCCTTTTTTATACGTGACACTAAACTTAGATAGATTCCACACGCATAGCTCTTGGGACGACCTCGACTTTATAACTAAAAGGAAAAGCTCGGACATGGGTGAAGAAGCTACCTCAGGGACTTATAACCAGATGGGACTCTTTAAAAAAGGCTTTTCTCAAAGAATATCGGACTCCTAGCAAGATTCTGCAACAACTAGAAGGGATCTGAAAATTTCAACAAAATAAGGGTGAATCTTTATTTTCAACATGAGAAAGATTTGAAGACTTACTTTTCAAAGTTCCCGAACACAAGCTCAAAAAACATGATCAACTCCAAATATTTTACAACAGGCTGAACATTGAGACCCGAAGAATATTGGACTTTAAGGAACCTATTCCTAAGATGACTGCAGCCAAGGGCCTGGAAAAGATCGAAGAAATCGCCCGCCATTCATCAACATGGCACGAAGAGTAGGAACCCATTTCTGACAAACCTGACGAACTATGCTCAATCCTAAAGAATCTTGAAGAAGTTGAATCTGATAGGAATTTACTCACTGTAGAGGTGAATATGGTACAACATAGCTTTAAGGACTCGATCAACGGAAGAGTAACAGACTTTGAGAAAGTTGTCAAGAAATTTATCAGGAACAACTATCGCAATCAAAGGGAAACCCAAGAAACAATTTGGGGAATTAAGATGGAGTATGATGGTGTTCTAAAGTCCCACGCAAGTGCAATCAGGAAATTGGAAGCTCAAGTAGGAAATTTGGCCGAGACCATCAGAGATAGGGGGTTGGTGGACTTCCTAGTACTACTGAAACCAACCCTAGAGATTTAGCTCATGGCATCACTACAAGAAGCAGGTTAAATTACAAGGAACCAGCTTATCCAACAATGAATGACAATGAAAATGAATAAGCGACATCAAGCAATGACGTGAATAAGAGTACACCGGTTACTGACGAAAGGAGGGCTAAACCATATATTCTTCCTATCCCATTTCCAGGAAGAATGAGGAAGGAAAAAGAGCAGGAACAGTTTCAACGTTTTTTTGAAAGGATCAAGGATCTTAGCATCAACATACCTTTTGTTGAAGCCCTGGAGCAAATGCCTAAGTATGCAAAGTTCATGAAGGATATCCTCACCAAAAAAAGGCAAGGGAGCCTATCACGGGTTACCTTAAATGAGAGATGCTCATCCATGCTGAAACATGAGATCCCTTCAAAAGAAAAAGATCCTGGAAGCTTTACGCTTCCATGCACTATCAATGGAACCACTTTCAATAAAGCTCTGGCCGATTTGGGAGTAAGTATCAGTCTGATGCCGTATTCATTGTATCTAAGGTTGGAGCTAGACGATCTCCAACCAACCAGAATGTGCCTTGAATTAGCAAACAAGTCTACTCAATACCCAATGGGAATTGCTGAAAACATCCTTGTGAAGATTGATAAGTTTGTGTTCCCAGTTGATTTTGTGTTGATCGACATGAAAGAAGATGAAGAAATCCCAATTTTGTTAGGAAGACCTTTTCTTGCTACTGCAGATGCCATGATTGATGTTTTCAACAAAAAAATCTCTTTGAAAATTGGGAATGAGAAAATAACTTATGATTTAGAACAATCCATGAAGTATGCAACTTTCACTGACGACGATATCGAAGACTTTGATGTGATGGACTCTAAAGTGGAAGATTTTGTGCAAGAATTTCTCCCTCAAGAACAATTGAATTCTATCCTTATAGATAAGGAAGGGCGCGGGATAGATATCAAAGAAGAAACTGATGAAAAAGAAAGGGAATCACCTATTCCATTGGAAGAAGAAGGTCTACACGAGATAGCCAAGGGAGCCGTGTTAATCCCAAAGCTAAGGTGCTCCCTCCACATCTGGAATACGCTTTTTTAGATAATAATCCTGAATTCCCGGTCATTATTTCGTCATCTCTTTCTAAGGAAGAAAAGGGGCTTTTATTGCGCGAACTAAGCATTCACAAGGGAGCAATCGCTTGGAAGGTATCCGACATCAAAGGAATTAGCCCCTCATTCTACTCTCATAAAATCCTCATGGAAGACGACTTTAAACCAGTTTTTCAACCACAACGAAGGTTAAATCCTAAAGTTCAAGATGTTGTGAAAGAAGAAATAATCAAGCTTCTGGATGCTGGACTAATCTACGCTATCTCAGACAGTGCTTGGGTCAGCCCAATTCATGTGGTACCAAAGAAAGGAGGGATGACTGTTGTGACAAATGAGAATGACGAGTTGATTCCAACTCGAACTGTGACCGGATGGAGAGTTTGTATAGATTATCGGAAGCTGAATGACGCTACACGGAAAAACCACTTTCCACTTCCCTTCTTTGATCAAATGTTAGAAAGACTATCTGGACACGAATACTATTGTTTCCTAGACGGTTTCTCAGGATATTTTCAAATACCTATAGCTCCAGAAGATCAAGAAAAGACAACCTTTACTTGTCTTTACGGAACATTCGCCTACCGAAGAATGCCTTTTGGTCTATGCAACGCACCTGCCACTTTCCAGAGATGCATGACAGCTATATTTTCAGACATGTGCCAGGACTTCATGGAGGTATTTATGGACGACTTCTCAGTATTTGGAAATTCTTTAAATTCTTGCTTAAAAAATCTATCCCGTATGCTAGCTAGATGTGAAGAAACCAACCTAGTATTTAATTGGGAAAAATGTCATTTCATGGTTAAGGAAGGGACCGTTTTGGGGCATAAAATTTCTAATTCAGGAATTGAAGTCGACAAAGCTAAAATTGATGTTATATCTAGGTTGCCCTACCCAACTAATCTCAAGGGAATTAGAAGTTTTTTAGGTCATGCTGGATTTTATAGAAGATTTATCTAGGATTTTTCTAAAATAGCTAAACCTTTGACACAGCTCCTAATGAAAATAGCTAAGTTCGACTTTAAGGACGAATGTAAACAAGCTTTCGATATTTTAAAAGATAAATTGACCACTGCCCCAATTATCATTGCGCCATATTGGAACAATGATTTCGAGCTAATGTGTGACGCAAGTGATTATGCCGTGGGGGCCGTTCTTGGTCAACGAGTTGATAAGAAATTTAAACCAGTTTACTATGCCAGTAAAACTTTAAATGACGCCCAAGCACATTATACAACAACTGAGAAAGAACTTTTAGCGGTAGTTTATGCTTTTGACAAATTTATATCTTATTTGGTAATGTCAAAAACTGTTGTCTACGCTGATCACTCTGCTTTGAAGTATTTATTTAGTAAACAGGATGCAAAACCACGATTGATACGATGGGTACTTCTATTACAAGAATTCAAGATCGAAATCAAGGATAAGAAAGGTGCGGAAAATTTAGCTGCAGATCACCTGTCTAGACTAGAAAATCCTGAGCTTGAGGAATTAGATGAAGAAACTATTCGCGAGTCATTTCCCGATGAACACTTAATGTCGGTACGAACAAGGGAAGTCGAACCAGATCCTTGGTATGCAGACTTCGCAAACTACCTCGCGTCAAGAATATTGCCCGACAATCTTACACCCGATCAGAAAAGGAAATTTTTCACAGATTTGAAATACTATTTTTGGGATGATCCCTATTTGTTCAGATCATGTGCAGATGGAATCATCAGGAGGTGTGTCTTCGGGGATGAGATAATTCAGATTTTGGAGCATTGTCATAAAGGACCAACCGGAGGACATCACGGGGTCGACACGACCGCAAGAAAAGTATTCGAGGCAGGATTCTATTGGCGAAGCATTTTTAAGGATGCTGCCAAATATGTAAAAAATTGTGACGCATGTCAACGTGCAGGTAACATCTCTTCACGCAATCAAATGCCTTTAAATAATCTAATATATTGCGAAGTTTTCGATGTCTGGGGAATAGACTTCATGGGGCCATTCACCCCGTCAGGAAAGAAATGCTACATCTTGGTGGCAGTCGATTAAGTGTCAAAATGGGTAGAAGCTGAAGCCCTACCCACTAACAACGTAGAGCAGTTGTTAGGTTTCTTAAAAAACTCTTCTCTAGATTCGGAGTTCCCAAATCCCTAATTAGCGATCGAGGTACTCACTTTTGTAACTCTTTAATGGAGAAAACCCTTAAGAGATACGATGTCATTCATCGTTTGGGGACACCTTATCGCCCCCCAAACTAGTGGACAAACAGAGAACACCAACCGCGCGATTAAGCGCGTCCTTGAGAAATCTGTTCATAAAAACTGTAAGGATTGGGCGGACAAACTCGATGATGCACTATGGGCACTTCGTACTGCTCACAAAACACCTTTAGGATGTACACAATTTCATATCGTTTATGGAAAAGCATGTCATCTACCTGTTGAATTAGAACATAAAGCCTACTGGGCACTGAAAAATGCTAACTTTGATCCTGAAGAAATCAAGAAAAACAGACTGAGTCAATTACATAGGTTAGCTGAATTAAGAGACGAAGCTTATGATCACTCAAAAGCTTACAAGGACAGAACAAAAAGATGGCATGATGCTAGAATACAAGAGAAAGAGTTCGAGGTCGGACAGAAAGTGCTAATCTACAACTCTAGACTTAGGTTGTTTCCAGGAAAACTAAGATCGAGATGGTACGGACCATATACGGTGACTGAAGTATTCCCGTATGGAACAATAGAGGTGATCGATGACCAAGACCAGCGTTTCAAAGTAAATGGGCATAGTGTAAAAATCTATTATGGCGATGATGTTCAAAAGTTTTCAGAGGACCTCTATTTTGCACCTACATAGCATGGCAGTGAGTCTAACTTAAAGACTCGATAATAAACAAAAGTGCTCTTTCGGGAGACAACCCGAATTATCCTTTTCCTTTTATTTTCATTTTATTTTGTTGGTTTGGTATGTTTTGTGTTAATGATTTGCAGGTTCTAGAGGAAGCTTTGCGTTGGGGAACAAATTTTTGGACTTTTTGCACCAAGAAAAATTCCCCAGGACTTAGCTACGGCGTAGCTACTACCATTAATACGCCGTAGCAACCACCAGGTGTCAGTCTGGAGTATTTTAGTAACTACGACGTAGCAACACATTCTAGCTACGCCGTAGCTTCCTTCTGTACCTAATTTTTTTTTTTATTTTACAAATCATAATTTAAACTTGTATGAGTTTTTAAATGAACTTTGTGGGTATGTTCCCTGTAAACCCTCACGAGACTTCACTCGTCCACTTGGGACACCAAGTGGTTTAAAAGGCTTATTGCATACGCTAAATGCAACCGTGATTCCTACGAAAGTGAGTTAGGATTTTATTTTTATTTTTCTTTTTAGGTTTTATGCTTTTGGTAGTTGTGTGATTTCAGTGATTTGAAGTTTGCTCATTAGGCGAAGTGAAGGCACGTTTTCCAACATGATCCTTCTATCATTTTCAAGAGCAAATTTCAGGGAAGTTCTCGTTCCAATTCTACTTTTTCCTCTTTATTAATTATTTTATGTACAAAAAGGACTTTGTACAACTCAAGTAGGGGGACGGGAGTAGAATTATAACTTGAATTTTATGTTGCTCCATATTTGTAGTTTATTTTGAAAAATTATGCCACTTTTCAAACTTTTGACATGTTTTTCCAAACCTAACTAGAATAGACCTTAGCCGAGCACATTAACCCTTAATACCATGGTGAGGTTTAAGCCTATTTCAGTTTCCCCTGTTTTACCCAAAATCCACAAAAATTATGAGTGTGCCGGTAGTTTGTAAACTTTAAAACTTGGCCTTTACATCTTTTTGAAAGCATATACGAGTAGTGTATTGAGATTTCTAAATACATTTGGAAGAAACTCTTTAAGAAGGCAATATTTTAGGATTATCACCCAAATAACCTATATGTGTGTGTTTATCGATTAGTCACATTGACTATTCGACCCCCGTGTTAAACCCTTTGTTGCACTCACCTTTAGTGTAAGATACCCCTAGATACACCCTTTTTGAACCTATCCTTTCATTTCTTACTCATATTATTGTTTCGATACCCCTATTCGCCTTAGCCTACCGTGTAGTCTTGGTTTATGGTTGGGAAGTTGCCACTTGTTCTAGTTTGTGGTTCAAATCAAGAGATTCAGGAATCACACCTACGTTGAAGACCCATCTTTGAAGATCATGAGAAACCCACTATTGTACATGTATAGTTCATCTCAAGTGGAGGGATATATTTATTTCTTGTTATTGTTATAAAAAAAATGTGAATTTCTGTATGTAGATATGTTATCTTTGGTGCAACCTTGTATAGCACCGTATTTTGAGCTTTGAAAGAATTAGTATCGAAGAGGCCACTTCGATCATATATGAAGAATGAAGTTGTTGGTTCTTAATCGCCAACATGAAGACCAAGTGTGGTGCCCATCATGACGTCCGCTAATGGCACACACTTGTTACATGATCCAATTTTTGCATTTTGAAGCTTGGACTTTGGATGAACGGCAAGTGGTAGCAACTCGGTTATAGGCTAAGACTATTTGTTTTCTTTTTCTTTTTACACCATTATTGTGCATCCCATGTCTTATCCTACCCTTTAGTTGTGAATCATGCTTAGGTGAAGGATTTGAGCAGTCATTGGTGTCTTGCCCGGCGTTCCGGTCATGTACCATTGCCTTTGTCGCCTTTGCCGTAGTATGTTAGTAACAACACTACACCCATAAGCCTTATATGTGTTCACCCAATATTGCCTTTAAAAATTGTTTCGACCTTAGCTCTAGTGGTAGAGATTTGTGTAACTGCCAAGCCTATGATAGAATACATTCTATGACTGTGCGTTGAGTGATCACTCAGAAATTAACACATAGATTAGGAGAGAGAGATGAGTGTTTGTTCCCGTTTCGTGAGGTGTTCGGCTTTGATAAATTCTAGCATAGGAAGTTTTTAGACTCATATTTTCCAGTTTCTTGGGAAATATCTTTTTAAAAATTATTCTAATAAGGTATACTTGAGGGCAAGTAGAGTTCAAGTGGGGGGATATTTGATAACATCAAATAAGTCCATGATTTAAGTGTTAATTTCCCCCTAATTACTCATATTTTGTATTCATATGTTAGGATATATGCTCTTATTCATTTATATTCTGTTTTCAGGGCAAAGATGAGCAAAGGAACGAAGAAACGCGGAAATGGAAGGACTAAAGAGAAAATATATGAAGTATGCGGATTTTGCACCAACTACGGCGTAGAGGTTTCACCTACCTACACCGTAGCAAGAACTTATGAAGACTACGGCGTAACTCAACCATGACTACGGCGTAATGATCTACTAAAGGGCTCTACGGAGTAGAAACTCTCCACCTATGGCATAGACCCCAAAATGAGGCAGTAAAGAACTCACGTAGCCAAAGAAGAAGTTACGGCGTAGTTTCCCAAATAACTACGCCGTAGAAGCATCTAAGGAAGAAACTACGCCCATAGCACTTGATCAAGCTACGACGTAGTTGATATTAACAAAGGCTATGGCATAGCAACTCATTCAGCTACGCCGTAGCAAAGTCAGGCCTATAAATACCAACCCTAATTCCGAGTTTATTCATTCACTTTTCACCACACAGAAGTTGGGAAAAACTCAGGGAGCAGGAGGAACGAAGTTCAATCTGCATACAAGTCATTTACAAGGGAGAATTCACACACCAATCATAAGTTTATTCATTCCTTTGATTTGTATTAGATTCATGTTTACATTTGTGATATTACATTCTTGTTTTACTGCAATTATGAATATGAGTGGCTAAACACCTCTTGGTGTTAGCCTTGTTATGAAATTGTTATTGTTTTGATTTAGTTTTCTATGCATCTATTATCGTCTTGTTTGAATACTTTTTTGGCGAGTCTTAGGACACTCTAGTTTTGGTAGTGTTGAGTATTGGTAGTTCCTTGGAAGCTTGGTGAATTAACCCTAGGACCCAAGCCGATGAGGATGTGATTTGGTGATAGAAATATCACCATACATGTGCGAATTAACACTAGGACCACCTACCAATGCGATACGCTTAAAGAAGCTAGAGGGGGTGTAAAATCTGACCATGCCGCATCCCGTTAGACTTGTCCATGTTAGTAGAGGTACTTAATGACTCTTGCATCTTCGTAGGTTCACGCCGACCGATGAACTCTCGTCTTTACAATAGGCGGGAATAGGACATGGTGTAAGATAGATTTAAGTGATTTAACCCTCTGATCCTAAATGTATATAACCCCCAGATGAAACGATAGGATGCACTTGATAGAAAACTAATCATAATAATAACAAGATTAGTAATTACGTTACCACTGCTTCTCCCTACTGATTCTCTTCCATTTTATTACTTGCTTTGTTATTTACTTTTATTAGTTAATTGATCTCTACAATCATAAACCCCCTTTTTATACGTGACAATAAACTTAGATAGATTCCACACGCATAGCTCATGGGACGACCTCGGCTTTACCAACTAGCTATACCTCACACGACCGGGTACACTGCCCGATAGTGCATTAGGTAGACCTTAGGTAAACGAGTAACTTTATAAATATTAAAACCTGGTCGGTAAAACCTGCATCAGGTACATTGGACAATTGAAAATCCTGGAAAGGTTGGGATGTAGCCCCCGCACTTTTTCTCAAACGGTTAAGCATTGTAAACTAGAATTTATTTAAATCTAATGTTATAATGGTTACTTACTTGATCCCATATTTGTTTCCCGGTATAAACTACAATTTATATTCTTTAACTACAATTGTGATAAAAATCCTATCACTAAATTTCTGAAAACCACGCGTGTAGTGACCCTAAATTGGTATGGCATAAAATGAATATCAAACTTTACAAGGATCAATAATTTTCGCCTCGGTTTTATATTTCTAACACGTCCTCAAAAGTAATGTTTCCCCGAATTTACCAAGCCAAAAATTACGCGTTACATTTTAATTTAACGGGACACGTTATACCCGATAAATTAATAAAACATCACTTACCAAAAATTATATATATATAACACCTCCTTTTTCTTTTTTTTTTTCTTTCCCAAGCCACTATCTAATCCTAATATATTTTATAATATTTTTTTTCTTCCTTATCTCTCTGCTCTCCTCCCTTCTTCTTCTTGCACGCCAGCCAAACCCCTTTCTCATCTCAAAAACCCAACTTTCCCAAATCCCTTAATAACCCTAATCTACTACTACCATGGTCGGGTCAATCGAGGATGGAAAAAGACCCAAGCTACATCTATCGTTTCTGCCGCCTCACTTTATTATCCCCCAGGGTTACGAGACATCCTTGGTAATTGAAGAAGATGGTTATATTTCCTCAAAATAGTCGACACTATAATCAAGCCACCAAAAGGATAGTCAAACTATCTATTTTACTCCTTTTATAAACCTCACCGATCCGCAGGGGAGACACCATTCCCATAAAAACTCACAAAGATTTTATTGGTGGTTCCTGCTTGGATTCGGCTTAGAGGAATTGTTAGAGTTTTTGGTTGCTTTTATTTTCAATCGGCTCACTGTTGTAAGATTTTCCCTTTTCCATCTTATGATGTTATTGATTTTATTTTATAAATGTGGGGTTGGTTATTAGGACGAATCGTTAATAGATAAATTGTTATACCAATCGATCCTAAATTTTTCCTTGTGATTAGTTGTTGATGGAATCAAAAACTTGTGTGGTAAAAATTTGTGAAACCGAATGGCTCTTGGGATTAGGTTGTGCTCAGTTTCAATTTCGAATTAATTTAGTGATGGTTATAGTTACCAGAAATGGGGTGGTATAATTTATTTTCTCATCATTTATAAATGTGGTTTTGGATTAGCCATTATGTTCTAGGTAACGAGTTAGTGAAACTGCTTGTATAGATATTTTGATTTGAGCTTTTGCGTCGACTGCTTACTGCTGCACATCTCACAAAAAAAAAACTATTCTGTGTTGACTGTATACCGACGAGAAACAAACACCACCAGGGGGTTTTGCTTGGTTAAGGTTGTGTCAAACTAGTGCCATAAGACCCCTTGGTTTTTGCTGTGTTCCTAAGGTCGAGTGCATTCGAGCTGTTTTATCATGATCACTCGAGCTCGATTTACGAGCATTCGACTCACTCACTATAGTGCCAAAATATTTTTGCAATCGTCATAAACTTACAAAAGCGTTATTCTGTTTTGGGTTCCAAGCTAAGCCATGAGTGCTGGTTACCCATTACTGGGCCGAAGCCCATATCCAAATGCAAGCTGTGGGCCACGAACAAATTCATCCTAGACCCGCCTGGTTTCTAACAGCCCAAAACATATTGTTTTGTGTACACTTGTTCTCCTGCTCAATCCCGACTACTCTCGACTTATATCAACTTATTTGTTCACGGTGACGACAATACTACTTATTTTATAAACGACCGACCATGAGTTCACGATTATTTCATATAACGAATTGTGTCATCGACATCAAAAACTAAGAACTATCTATATACACTTTTTCTTAAAAACCAAAACTATACAAATATATTTTGAAATAAAACAAGGATCAAACTTTAGACATTTTCTAATATTATTTCACCTAAATAGAACAACTTATATAACTCGGTGATTGATAAATACGTGCCAAAACAACATATAAACTTTATAACACTAAACTTATTTAAGCGGACGATAAATATTTTTGAACGTTCATTATAATTATTTTAATATAAACTCTTGGTTCATTTGAATATAAATACCGTATAATATTTTTCGTATATAAATAGTACATATACACATATTTGACAACAAAGTAATATTTATTCGTCAACGACTACCCATATTTCCGTACTTCGCCATTTGACAACCTTCGGACTACAAACCTACTCGACTCCCAAATCTACCGTTTATTATATTTCTCCTAGAGCCAATTTTTCTGGAATTTTATAAAATCATTTGTAAACTTAAACGCTGCCACACAAGCAACTTTAACGACAACGTTTTGAAAACTTCTATACTTATTTGTGTTTCAAACGAGTCTTAAACTAGAACCATGAACTAAACTGTGCCATACTAATCTAGGTCACGTGTTGGAGCTATCTACTATTTGACTCTATTGCACTTCAGATTACTACTACACTAAGGTGAGTTCATAGTCCCACTTTTACTATGATTTTAAATCCCGTGGGGAGATACATGCTACAAAACTGAACACAAGTATTTTCTGTATGCTATCCTGATTGATATTGCCTAAGTTACCACCTTTGCCAAAAGTCCCTCATATCATGAACCATTAATCACTTGCGAGTGAACGCGAATATAGTGAATAGATCTATTGGCAGTTGACGCCCCATTTGAAGTTGGCCTGAAATGGTAACCAAATGCACTATGTTCGATTATAAATAGGAAGTTGGCAATTTCCTACGACGAGGGCACTATCACCTACTTCATTGCATGATGTAGGCAATTTATATCATTTATGATATCACCCTATGTTAAGGTTTGCGTGTCATGAGGCTTAGGGCAACATATTACACTACGATGCTATTGTTTTTCTACTATTTAGCTTGTGTTCAAACCATTATAAATTAAACACTGTGGATTCACTCAACCTTTGTGTTGACCTTTTTAGCATGTCTTATCTCAGGTAACTAAGAAGCAAATATGGCACGGAGTGGACTAGGGCCTCTTTTGGACATCACCCAAATTCGTTATCATTCAGTTTTAAATTTAAGACATTCTTATTATGTATGACTAAATCATGTTAAACTATGGTTGCTACTCTGATTTAATCTTTGATGAATGATAACAAATTTTCTCAAAGCATCTCTTTTGAGTCATTTTCTATAATGATGACTATGATTCTATGAAGTAATACCCCGATTAGACTTCCGCTGCTTTGTTACGATTTTCGGGGTGTTACATGGGACCATTCGCTTACCAACTTGAGTTTCCAAAAAAGCTCAGTAGAGTGCAAAACGTCTTTCATGTGTCGCACTTGAATAATGCTTAACCGACGAATCTCTAGTGATACCACTAAAAGGGATTCGACCCGATGACAAACTCACATTTACAAAAGAACCCGTGCAAATTGTTGATAGGGAAGTGAAAAGGTTGAAACAAAACCGTATCCCTACCATTAAACTTTGATGTAATTTTACGCCAGAACCCAAGTATATTTGGGAGCGTGTGAACCAAATTCACACCAATCACCCACACTAGTTCCTTAAACAACCCTTACAACCACCACAAACTTAAATTACAGGACAAAATTTGAATGACGGGAAGGTACTGTAGCACCCTGTAAAAATCCCCAACACTAATCAAAGATTAATTATGTATTACTATTCAAACACCCATTTTTAGGCAAAATTTAAAACTTTTGTTTACAGCATGCAACTATAAATCAATATATGTTATGTGATTCACAATTCCTTGGAACGAGCTCACACGCGTACCATGATATTCTAAAACGCTCACAAATCAAATCCGAATAATATATTAATCACCAAAACACCACAACACATTCACACACCCCCTAGTTTCCACTTTTTCATAATGGACCTAATACACTAAAATGTATCCAAAATAAAACCTAGTGGGCCCCACTTATGCATACACCCAATATTAAACACATTTAGCACCAAACGGATCATTAAAACAAATCATAATGGGCCTTGTATCCCCTAAGTCCAACATAAGCCCAAAAATCAAATCCATAGGACTTAATAAACTAAATTACAAACACCTTAACATACGATCACTTTGGTTCGACTATTTGAAATCCGTACACACAAGTCACCCCACAAATGATACCATTCGATTAAGGACCCAACAAGGAATTAGAATTGACAAAGATATAGGTAACTTACGTTCATTTAGAAGGCAAACAAACCACAAAGTAAATCGATTTCGACCAAACTCCCACACAGTTATGTTAAACATAACTTAACACCCACTACCATTCGAAAGAACGATATCCACCAAATCAAAACACATAAAAGCAATATAATATTCAATATAATATTATTTTATTGAAGTTTAGACATTTTAAACATCTCAAACCACCCAAACCACCAAAATCCGAGATTTCTCATATTATCCAGGTTGCGTGTTGGAGCCGTTCCCAAGTTGCACTTGATATCACTTACTTGCCTATACACCCCCAACAGAGGTGAGTTCATAGTCTCACTTTTTATATATTTTACAAATATGTGGNGCTTCAGAGATGATAGCTGAGTTCGGTCGACGACTTGATGCCCAGAGACGCGAGGTTCAGGAGCTGAGAGATATCGCGGTGATGACGCATGAGATGCTGGAGCTTAGGGCGCAGGAGTCGACAGCTACTGGTACTACTATTCTTGCTCTTAGGAGGTCGCTTGAGGAGATGAGGGCCAGGGAGAGGTCTAGAGACGAGGAGATGCTCAGGATGAGGCAGACCATTCAGGATTTGGAGAGGAGGCTTAGAGATGCACCTAGAGCCCCATAGACCTGTGACTTACCATTACCTGCAGAGACATCATGACTTGCCCTGCGAGGCACTAATAATATTGTATCTTGTTATTTTGGAACAATGTACTAGATTATTAAAACTTATGTTGGTTATGATTGTGATGTATGGATATTGATCTATGTTGTTCTAGTATTTGACATTATGTTGAGATACGCTCATGTACTATCATATTATGATTGTTATGAATGTCATGTATGTTATGATTTTATTCAAAACATGTCTTGATGATTTTTATGACTAATGTGGTTGTGTTGTGATGATGTATACGTGGTATGATTAAATAACACTTTGTGACGATCTCGGTTTTTACGAGTTCAATTGCGATGTTTCATTTAACTACGTTGATCATGTTAACTCAAATGTGTCTTGTGATGTTCTTTTAGAAAGATGGCTCCTCGTAGGAAAGGAACGGCAACCCCCGCAACACCCATGACCCCTGCTGCTGTGCAAAAATTGGTCGCTGATGGTATTGCAGCAGCACTGGAGCAACAAGCAGCACGTTCCAGCAGTATCAACCGACCAACTGGAGAAGGCGAGACATCTGGGACTCGCAAATGTACTTACAAGGATTTTATGGCATGCAAACCCACTTACTTTAAGGGTACCGAAGGAGCATCTGAATTGGCTCGTTGGTTTGAGCGCACTGAGACAGTATTCTCAAGGAGTGGATGCCCAAATGACTGCAAGGTCTCATATGCCACAGGCACCCTACTGGAAGATGCTTTGTCCTGGTGGAACATTACGGCTCAGAATATGGGTGTAGAAGAGGCTTACCAAATCACTTGGGCTGATCTCAAACAAAGAATGATGAGGAAGTATTGTACTCGTACTGAAATCAGGAAGCTGGAAGATGAGTTCGACCGT
This sequence comes from Artemisia annua, assembly GCA_014162995.1. Classification (NCBI taxonomy): domain Eukaryota; kingdom Viridiplantae; phylum Streptophyta; class Magnoliopsida; order Asterales; family Asteraceae; genus Artemisia; species Artemisia annua. Next base: position 85,625 of record LBNU01002326.1, read on the forward strand.
TTGGTAGTGAAAGGCGTCGACATTAAGACTTATAATAAAAGGTTCCAAGAACTTGTTGTGCTATGCCCCACTAAAGTGCCGGATCTTGAGAAAACACTGGAGAAGTATGTTGAGGGATTGCCCAGAATCATAGAAGGAGATGTCACTGCATCCAAGCCTTTGACACTAGAAGAGGCTATGGAAATTGCTGAGAGGTTACTTGAAAGGGAAATCAAGCGTGGTCAAACTCATGGGAATAATGACCACAAAAGAAAATTTGATGACCGCCGAAACCACCACAACTCCCACAACAACAACAACTCTCATCATCACAACAATACCAACAACAACTACAACCGCAACAACAATCAGAACTATCAGCAGAACCGAAGCCACCACCACAACCAACAGAACCGTCGGCAGGAGGTCGCCAGGGCTTTCGTTGCTGCACCCAGAGGAACTAAGGGCTATACTGGGTCTGCTCCAATGTGTACTCGATGCAAGATGCATCACAATGGGCCTTGTTTTGCAAAATGTGGGAAGTGTCAGAGAACTGGTCACAAGACTCAGGACTGCAGGGCTACTGGTGCTAACTTGCAACCCGTGGCTGTGGTGTGCCATGGATGTGGTGAAAAAGGGCACTACAGGAACCGATGTCCGAACCAGGCAGCCAACCAGGCCAACACTGCTCGTGGAAGGGCTTATGTGATGGAAAGAGGAAATGCTCAGGAAGACCCAGATGTAGTCACGGGTACGTTCCTACTTAACAACTATCCTGCTAAAGTTTTATTTGATTCTGGAGCCGATAGGAGTTTCGTATCTATTTCCTTTGCTTCCTTGCTTAATATACTCCCGACCAAACTACACACCACTTACGAAATCGAACTAGCCAATGGGGAACTAGTAAGCACTAACACCGTAATCCGAGGTTGCACCTTACTTCTACTTGACGAACCTTTCGACATAGATCTTATGCCTATTAAGCTTGGTAGCTTCGATGTTGTCATCGGTATGGATTGGCTATCCAAGAATCGTGCTAGAATCATCTGCGACGAGAAACTCATCCACATTCCGTTCCAAGGTAGATTGCTGATCATTCGTGGGGAACGAAGTAAAACTCGATTCAGTATCATATCATATGTCAAGACTATCAAGTACATCGACAGAGGTTGTCACGCCTTTTTGGCGCAAGTAACAGAAAAGAAGTGGGAAGAAAAGCGACTTGAGGATGTGCCGATCGTAAAGGACTTTCCAGAAGTCTTTCCTGAAGAACTGCCCGGCCTCCCACCAAACCGGCAAGTCGAATTTCAGATTGAGTTAATACCAGGAGCAGCACCGGTGGCTCGAGCACCATATCGACTGGCACCATCCGAAATGAAAGAGCTATCCGAACAATTGCAAGAATTGTCGGATAAAGGATTCATCCGTCCAAGTTCTTCGCCTTGGGGAGCTCCAGTGTTGTTTGTTAAGAAGAAAGATGGATCTTTTCGGATGTGTATTGATTATCGCGAGTTGAACAAACTTACGGTGAAGAATCGATATCCATTGCCTAGAATCGACGACCTGTTTGATCAACTACAAGGGTCGAGTGTCTACTCGAAAATTGATCTAAGATCAGGCTACCATCAACTAAGGGTTAGGGAAGAAGATATTCCTAAGACCGCTTTCAGGACACGGTACGGTCACTATGAATTCCAAGTAATGCCGTTCGGTCTGACTAACGCGCCAGCTGTGTTTATGGACCTGATGAACCGAGTGTGCAAACCTTATTTGGACAAATTCGTAATTGTGTTCATCGATGATATACTCATATATTCTCGCAGCAAGGAAGAACATGCGGAACACTTAACCAACATCCTCGAACTACTCAAGAAAGAACAATTGTACGCCAAATTTTCTAAGTGTGATTTTTGGATAGAGAAAGTACAATTTCTTGGGCATGTAATCGACAGCAAGGGCATTCATGTGGACCCTGCAAAGATCGAAGCTGTTAAAAATTGGGCGTCTCCTACAAATCCTACAGAGATACGACAATTTCTAGGTCTTGCTGGGTACTACCGGAGATTCATCGAGGGTTTTTCCAAGATTGCTAAACCTTTGACGGAACTGACACAAAAGAAGAAGAAGTTTGGCTGGGGAAAAGAACAAGAGTCGTCATTTCAACTCTTGAAACAGAAACTCTGTGAAGCCCCAATCCTAGCATTACCAGAAGGAAGTGAAGACTTCGTGGTATATTGCGATGCATCATACCAAGGGTTAGGTGCTGTGTTAATGCAAAGGAAGAAAGTTATCGCATATGCTTCCCGACAGCTCAAAACCCACGAGAAGAATTATACGACTCATGATCTTGAGTTAGGAGCGGTGATATTTGCACTCAAAATGTGGAGGCATTATCTGTATGGTACCAAGTGCACGGTATTTACGGATCACAAGAGTCTACAACACATCCTAGATCAGAAGGAACTGAATATGAGGCAACGCAGATGGTTAGAATTGCTCAGTGACGACGATTGTGAAATTCGTTATCATCCTGGAAAGGCTAATGTTGTGGCAGATGCCCTGAGCCGAAAGGAACGAATTAAACCGCTTAGAGTCAGATCTCTGGGAATGACAATTATCTCACCACTACCAGCAAAGATACTTGAGGCTCAGACTGAAGCTCTCAAAGAAGAGAACCGACCTAAGGAGAAGATATATGGTATGCCAGAAAGCGAGAATGGCTTTACGAAGAAATCAGACGGGATATTATGTTTCAAGGATCGGAGTTGGATCCCACTATATGGCGGGATACGTGATCTCATCATGCACGAGTCCCACAAATCCAAGTACTCCATACATCCGGGTTCTGATAAGATGTATCAGGATCTTAAGAAACTTTATTGGTGGCCGAACATGAAAGCCGACATCGCTGAGTACGTCGGAAAGTGTTTAACATGTTCCAGGGTAAAGGCAGAGTGCCAAAAGCCCTCAGGCTTATTGATACAACCCGAACTTCCGGTGTGGAAATGGGAGAGAATCACTATGGATTTCATCACAAAGTTACCTAAGACATCAGGAGGATTTGACACCATATGGGTCATTGTTGATCGTCTTACTAAATCTGCACACTTCTTACCAATCAAAGAAACAGACGATATGAACACCCTTGCACGGTTGTATCTGAAGGAAATAGTCTCACGGCATGGAGTGCCGATATCTATCATCTCAGATCG
>LBNU01002326.1:97422-117596 GCA_014162995.1 Artemisia annua
CACACGTTAGTACACGCATCTGCACACTGAGTATTACTCAACAACATTGAATTACACCACAACAACTACCCAACACTTACCAAATTACCTAAATATCTTATACACTTTTAAAATAAACTTATTTCACCCTCCATTCATAATAAATAATCAACCAACTCTTTTTTTTAGAAGTTTAATATAGAAATATCTTTACCAAATATTAACTAAGTGTATAAAATCTTCTAATAAATGCATAATCAAGAAAATCTCACCAAATCAACCATTTAGACATTTTGTCATCTCATCCCATACTTATCTCCATACCTCATTTACGTCACACCTTGCTTGTTTAATAATCTTGTTCCCTAGATATTTTCTATATTAATTAAAATTGTTGCTAGTTTAGTTACTTCATATTTTTCCCTATAAATAGCACACCACTTCTCTTCATTTTACACACACAAACACATTTATTTTACCTCATTCTCAGCTGCTCTCAAATATTTTTCATCAAGTTTTAAGAGTGTGCTATGGTTTTGCAAAGGAAACAAGGGTTTGGTTGTCAAAAACAAGGGTTTTAGTTGTGTTCTTGGGTTTAATAGTTCACTTACGCAACCACAATCTTCACCAACACTTTGTAAGCATCCATATACTCATTTCATACTCATTTTTACATTTACATGACATGCCATGTTCATATATCACTTATATAGTTGTCATTGGAGTTGATATGATATTTTTTTTAAAATCATACACGAAAGTTACTTAAAACCGACAAAGAAATTTGTAATCTATTTAATTGTGTAAAGATGCCTAACCTAAGAGCATTTCTGGCCTTTTTACTAGTTGAGACATTTGTAAAAACTCTTATACCTCTCTGGGGACAGTAAATTCGAGACCTAATGATAAATAACGAAGGAGAACCGGCCCCAAGACCGTAGGCATAGTTTTCTGAAATTGAGATAGTTTTGGTACCTTGTCGCGTTTTTGACTTTACTTGGCAATTGGTTCAAAACCAAGCCGAAAGGCTGCCGTTTTGGAAAATAGAGTCGAAAATGATGAACTTAGGCCCTTTAAAACAATTTCATTCTTTAGAAAATAGGCGAGCAATAACCCGATTTAGTGAAATTTTTTCTAAAAATGAGTCACCGATGTCCTAAATTTTGTTTAAATGAAAACGGACACTTGAAACTTATTTTCTCGAACCGTAACTTTGAAATATATCAAAAAGTCAGCGAGTAGTCATACCGTTTTAATAAAAAATAAAATAATGATGTGTCGGATAAATCTACCTTTCATTTTGAGGTTTCGTTTTCTCATATCTTTGAGCTTTTAAAATCACTGTATGATAACGCTCAAATTGTACATGTTTTTAGGAGCATTATTGTGGATTTTGTGCATGTTATTTGGTTATAATTGTATGCTGTTGTTACTTAATCGTATAAAAGTGTGTATGCTAGTTCATTTGTAGCCAAGTACAGGAAAATGAAGAAAAAGACGAAGAAACGATCAATAAACGAAGATTTATGCATGTACGAAGAATTCCCGACAAATGAAAGTGTCTTGGAGTATATTCGAGAAGATAAAAGTCATGAAGTTGTCACTCCAAAGACTCAAAAATAAAGCACAAGAAGGAAAACGAGAAAAGAAATGAAGAAAAAGCTCAAACGAAGAAATAATGGAAGACTGGTTGTTCCCGACACACCTCAACCATTTTGGCCATAAGTTGAGCATACGGACTCCGTTTGACCTCCCGTTCACGGCCACGGAACCGGAAGAGAAAGATCTACAACGTTGAAGTTTGTCATTTTCTGCCAAAATGCATCCAACCGAACGGTTAGATGGATTACCGATCGGTTAGAACTACATGTCTCATCCAACCGATCGGTTGGATTGATGACCGAACGGTTGGATTGGACCTGAGGATCCAACCGATCAGTTTGATTGATGACCGAACGGTTGGATGCCTCGTTAACTTTTTCAAGAATTTATTTTACCCGATTCTAGGCCATTCTTTCTGGTATTCTAGGTCCTTCTATTCACCTTGGTGCCCAAGTTGAGCATTGATGACCCCTAGGCCTTGAGAGGAGTATAAATAGAGAACTTTGCAAGCTTTTCTAATCATCCCTTACCAATTCTCTCTATTCCAACTTGAGAGAACACCTCTCCTACCACCAATACTCCCTCTCAATACCAAAATTCGTCCATAAAATCCCAGGAAACTTTGGAGGTCAAGAAGTCATCATTTGGAGGTCAAAACATCAAGAAGTCATCACCAATGCTTGAGGCATCGTTACTACATCATTTGTAATCTTATTTCAATCATTGTAAGACCTTTAATCATGTTTTCTAATGCTAAAGTTTATGAGTTTATGTTCATGTTTGCTATGAGTGGCTAAGTGCCTTTGTGCACTTGTTTAGATGATGTTTATTATTTAATGGTTTGCTTATGATTGTGATAACATGTTTTAATTCAATTTCAAGTTAATTCTAAAACCCAATTGTACTAAGGTTTCATAGTGACATTTGTTGAATCAAGTTTAACTAGTTGCTAATAGTTTCAAAGGTCGAAATATTGATTGTTATTCAACTAGTTATAATCATTTGTCTATAAATGATTGTTTTTCACCATAATTATTCTTGATTAAACAAAGAAACTAAAGTGGAATTGTAATGCGAATACCTTTTGTTAACCAAATCGGGTTGGTTGTAAACGCCTAATCGGTCGAAAGTGTAGGAGTTTATGATCAATTGTAACCTTTTTGTGTAAGATCGGTTACCTTTTGCATTAACCATTTCTTAAGAGTATTTGATTAAACAAAATATTATTTTTGTGTTTAAGATTGTTTACCCAACCTTATGAACCTTAATTTAATCTTGAATTGATTGGTTAAACTTAATGCTTGTTTTTATAAACTAAGATCTTGGCCAAGGTTTAACTTGTAAAAACAATAGATTAAAACACCAACTAATTATCATAACCAACATGTTAAGAAGAGCTATCACAATCATGCTTATCAAGGATAGTACACTAATCTAAGCAAGTGTAGTTTTTAATCTTATTGAATTTGCTTAATCATCATTTTCGTATTACTTATTGCTTATATGGTATTTTGGAACGTGACAACTAATTACTACCCTTTTGTTGCTTATTGTTACATAGATTCTTCCCAATTGAAAACACCCAAATCCTAGTGAACGACCTCAGCTTACCAACCAAAACTAACTACATACGAAAGGGTCATACTTGCCCGTGTGTTCTTAGCTTTATTCGGTAATTCGTGTTATAAATTTAAAACTAGTAGTCGCGAGACACATCAAGTTTTTGGCGCCGCTGCCGGGGATTTGTTTGTGTTTTTGTTTGCTTTGAATTTGTGCTTTAATCATTCCCTCGTTGTGTTCGCTTTTGCTTTCGAAAAAAAAATTATTTTACCGAGCCATCCAACCGATCGGCTAGATAAAAAAAAAAGCTCATCTAACCGATCGGTACGATCCCGTATCCGATTCGGTTAGAACCACTCTGTCCAAAAAACCATTTTTGTTTTTAACTTTAATCTTAGTTCGAGCCTTACCCAAAACCATCCCTAGTTGTGTTTTGACTTGATTAAACTCTTGTTTGTCAAGAAAGAACCAATTAAGTCCTTCTCAAAAGTAGATAGTTTTTTTTACTTCAACTTTATAAAAAAATACAAAAAGATTTTTGTTAGTGTTTGTTTTCATTATGTTTTTATTTTTGCTTTTTGTGATATTTTACGAATCGCTCCGGATTTTAATAAACTCACACTCATGGGGTAAACAACTTGTTAGTCCACTTTACGAGCTTAAACGTAAAATCAATAAGAGGACTCGTAAACCCGATAAGACACCAATCTTACCCTTATAGATCAAATCACCCAAACCTTATCCAGAACCACCATTCATCGACGAACTTTTTGTCGTAATCGACATATTCGAAGAGAAAGTCGAAACTCCACACGATTCCTCAACCGTAATCGACATTGATCCCGATGACCAACCCATGTGGCTAAGCACTAGGACCGTTGCACCAACGCCTAGTTCCGCTATTATTCAAAGCCCTTTTTCAAAAAATTTCCATATCAAGGGTACCCACATGCAAATGATTCGGGAGTATCAATTCGATGGGAGAATCCGATTCGATCCTCACTGACACATAGCCGATTTTCTTGAGATTAGTAGCCTATTCCAATATGGTGAAAATCAAGAGGAAGCAGTTAAATTGAGGACTTTTCCTTTCTCATTGTCCGGAGAAGCCAAGATTTGGTTGAACGAATTAGATGAAGAAACAATTACTACGTGGGAAGAGATGAGAGAAGCTTTTATTAGCCGATACTTTTCTCCCGCAAAGTTTAAATGTCTCCTAAATGACATTCACAACTTTTACCAACTCGATCACGAAACTCTCGTTGACGCTTGGCTCCGAATAAAAGATATGCTTCGCACCTGTCATGGACAGAGTCTAACCAAAGGAGAGATAATTCAAATATTCTATCATGGTTTAGACAATCCAACTCAAGAAATTCTTGACACTGGAGGAATCTTCCTCTACAATACTCCGAACGAAGCTTACAAAATCCTCGAGGACAAGGTCCAACTCAAGCTCGATTTCTCGAAAAATTCTCTAATCGTGCCAAAACCAAAAACCGTTGTTTCCGCCGGTGGAACCAACATCAATTCCAATCACATCATTTTTGATGGAGAAACTTGAAATTCTCGCTACAGAAATCGATTCCAAATTCATGAAAATAAGAGGAGAGCTGAAGGAGATACGAGATGCTCGTAGAGACAACGAAGATGACAATGCTTCAGATTACCACACGGATGATGACATGCAAATGTTTGAACCTAATGAAGCAAGATATCAGGACGGATATCACAACCAAATTCCAGAAATTCGTACTCCTATCCAGGCCGCAACCTAAACCGTTCCCATCCTCACTTCCGACCCCAAGATGAAATGCCACATCCATCACAATATTCCAAAACCTCACCGGAGGAGATGATGATAGAATGGATGGAAGCAAATGAGAGTATGAAGAACCATGTGGTGGAAAAGAAGTTGGGTGAGAAGCAAGAAGTCCATCGTACCAAGTCACTTCCTCATACAACAGATTCCAACCCAAGAAATGAATTTGTCTACAAACCACCCTCAATCCGAAATGAGAATGATAAGGGTGATGTTGAAGTTATTGAGGAACCCATTACAAGCATGCCAACCCCAATCATTACTAGTTCACCAACTGTGTCGCCTTTTCTTGAGGATTGCACCGTGCATNAGGAGAGATAATTCAAATATTCTATTATGGTTTAGACAATCCAACTCAAGAAATTCTTGACACTGGAGGAATCTTCCTCTACAATACTCCGAACGAAGCTTACAAAATCCTCGAGGACAAGGTTCAACTCAAGCTCGAATTCTCGAAAAATTCTCTAATCGTGCCAAAACCAAAAACCGTTGTTTCCGCCGGTGGAACCAACATCAATTCCAATCACATCATTTTGATGGAGAAACTTGAAATTCTCGCTACAGAAATCGATTCCAAATTCATGAAAATAAGAGGAGAGCTGAAGGAGATACGAGATGCTCGTAGAGATAACGAAGATGACAATGCTTCAGATTACCACACCGATGATGACATGCAGATGTTTGAACCTAATGAAGCAAGATATCAGGACGGATATCACAACCAAATTCCAGAAATTCGTACTCCTATCCAAGCCGCAACCTAAATCGTTCCCATCTTCACTTCCGACCCGAAGATGAAATGCCACATCCATCACAATATTCCAAAACTTCACCGGAGGAGATGATGATAGAATGGATGGAAGTAAATGAGAGTATGAAGAACCATGTGGTGGAAAAGAAGTTGGGTGAGAAGCAAGAAGTCCATCGTACCAAGTCACTTCCTCATACAACAGATTCCAACCCAAGAAATGAATTTGTCTACAAACCACCCTCAATCCGAAATGAGAATGATAAGGGTGATGTTGAAGTTATTGAGGAACCCATTACAAGCATGCCAACCCCAATCATTACTAGTTCACCAACTGTGTTGCCTTTTCTTGAGGTTTGCACCGTGCATATCCCGGCCACTGAACTCTTAGTGAATAAGAAGACGTTTACACATGATGAACTCAATGCAACTGGAGGTGTTGGAAATAAAGTCTTGAAAGAAAAAGAGATTAGAAGCAGGAGAAAGGAGTATCAAAAGTACCCAACAGGAATGGAGAACTGGAAAGAAAGATAGACGAGTGGTCTTAACCACAAAATCTAGTTCCTTCAAAACAAAAAAATATGACTAACCCACCTCCTCTACCTCACATTGATAATGTGAATGACGTATTCACCAGGAGTGGAAAGTCTAATGACCCTTCGAAAAATCAAAAAGATTCGCCACCTGTCTTCGTTTCTAATAAAATCGATCAAGCGTTCAAGATAACAAAAAGGGATTATCACATGGTCAAATCCAAAGAATGTCCATCACTTGTGAAGTACATACCAAATATCCCATATCTTCAACGTTTAAGAACTGAAATTCCCCATTTGAACCGTATTGTCAAAGTATCCTAATTCGGGGAAGAGTCTAGCTAATGACTCAGAAATAAATTAAGCGCTTCTCGGGAGGCAACCCGAGCTTTTAATTGTTTGCTTACATTTGTTTTAAATAAACATGTAACCCTTTTATGAAAATTAAAAAAAAATTCATTTTCGTATTTTATTCTTGTGTATTTGTGTTTAAATCGAATATGTTTAAATGTCCTTTTGTTTTTGCAAGAGTATCATTTCTTTTATTCTGCTTAAACTTGGTTTTTGCATTTTAAATTAGCACATTGTGAATAAATAAGTACTTGTTTTTATGTTTTCAACTTTGTGGGTATGTTCACTAGAAACCCTCACGAGACTTCACTCATCCACTCGGGCCACCGAGGGGTTTAAAAGGCTTGTTGCATACGCTAAATGCAACCGTGATGCCTACGAAAGTGAGTTTTAGGATTTTACGCGTTTTTGTAGTTTAGTTTGTTTTTGCAGATTCAATAAGCTCTTGGAGTTTCGATTATTGGTGACTTTATAGTTGGTGTGGAGATTTTTTGTTGAATGAGAAATTGATTGATCTCACAAGCTTATGCTAGCGTTTGCTTAGCACCTTATCATATGGAGTTCGATCACGATTTCTTGGCCCGAGAAGTTTTGTTTCTCTTGGACTGTTTATTTATTTATTTTCCCCTATTTTGCATGCTTTGAAGTTTATTTTTCAAAATGAGTACAGTGTTTAACTTTAGTGGGGGGGGGGGGAAATTAAATAGGGAAAACGAAACTGGTTTCTAAATTTTCATATTTTTTGGCCAATTTTCAAAAATTTGGTATACTTGTTTGCCCTTAAGATCTAGTTGTTTTCACGCTTTTAGGATAATATATTAGAATAACTGGATAATCCACTGGTGAAATATGTAATTTTGAAAAATTTGAGATGTGTCCCGATTAATATTGCAATCCATTCTGGGATCGATAACATTTGCTAGCGCATATTATAGTCCTTTTCACTAAATTGTGAGGATTTGAGCCTGTTTCTTATATAGCATACATCTTTTATGCTAAGATCTTTTCCTGGGAAAGGTAAATGTATAAAGAAAAAAGCCAAAAAAATTGGCTAAGAACAAAAAATAAGCACAAGAGCAAAAGCAGAATAGGACACATCCCTAAACTGCACTACTTGGCTTAATCAGGCAATGGACATGACCCATGCTCACAAATGAAATACAAGGAATAACAAAATACAATAGATAATTCAAAACAGATACAAAATAGCACCTAAAACATAACCAAAAAAGTATATCAGCAGCCTTCATTTGAAACTTCTTATTCTCAACAATGAGCATTAGATCAATCATTCCTCCTTTCATCACATACATTCTCATAATACTTTACCATATCATCAGACCAAAGCTCTTTAATGTTATCATTCAGTGGCTGGCCAGAATTAACAAACAAATCAACTTCCAGCATATCCTTTAACCATTTCATCTGTCTGACCTTCTTTAACTCAGCTTTATATGCTTGGGAGTAGAACAAATTGTACGAACTTTGAACTCTCTTACCATTACACTCAACTATAGTCCTCTGCTCAGAAATCTTCTTTGCATTCCCATGAAGATACTTAACATTCAAAACAATATTCTTTTGCAACTCATCAATTCTACTTTTCAAGCCTTCATCAGAAGATAGAGCCTTTTCATTGCACTTCTTCCATTTAACTGAATAGTAGTCTAACATTTTTTCTGACCAAGTAAGTTTTTCATCTTCATCAATCATAGTTCCCATTTTACAAATCATATCAATTCTAGCACAAAAATTCTTCCATTCATCTGATTCTTCATTATCCTTTTCACCATCCAGAACACTATAACTATTCTTAGTACTAAAATCCTTCTGGGCAATGTGATTCAGAAGGGACTCATATGTGTAACCAATATCCTTTTCTATCCCCTGTTTTTTCATTTCCTCATAAACTAAATTCTCACTCTTCCCATCATTCTTAACAGGATCAATTCTCTATTCATTGTTTACATTCATACCACTATATCCACCCCTACCGTTCAATCCACCTCTACCTCTAATACTAGGACCACCCCTACCCCTATACATTCCACTTCTAACATAACCACCACCATAACCATTACTCACCTGAGTTTGAGCCCCCACAGGCTCAGTATTGTTCTTAAAAGTTCTCTTATCAGGAACAGTCTTCCACCCTTCTTCCCTCTGCTGCATATCATTACCTTTAACACTAGTCTGCATTTTAGCACCACTTTTAGCAGCTTTCTCATCATCACTAACAACCCTTACAACACATTTCTCAGAACTATGTCCAAAAACACAACAATGAGAACAAAGAGGTAGCTGCCAAGCATACTCCACCCTCAATTTCATGGACCTATTCAGTTTCTTATACCAAAATTCAATATTATCAACAATCCCTTTAACTGCATCCACTTCAACCAAAACTCTTGCATAACTAGCCCTCCCATACCCTTTTTCACACATAGCAGTAGTAACTTTATCCATAATTAATGGTGTCCCCACTCTACTAGCAATCCTACTAATGCCTTCCACATTCCATGCCTCAAGAGGTATATTGTACATCCTAACCCAAAGAGGTAATCTAGCAGGTTTAGGCTTAACAAGACAATTACCAGCCACCCATTTCTGTACAAACAAAGGTTTTTGATCAACAAGCCATGGACCATTTTCCACCACAGCTTGCAATCCTTCTTCAGACTTAAATTTGAAAAAATAAAGACCACTCTCATTCACTATTATTTCCTCCAGATGATATGGCCTCCACATTCTCTTAAGATGACCAACAATGTCCCTATAGCTCATCTTCATTCCAACAAAGTACCCAACAACAGTTAAACCCCATTTCTTGCTTCCCTCCTCAATAACTGGATCCATATCAACAACTACCCTACCTTCATTAATAGCACATGGCACTAGTTTCAGCTTATTACCACCTATATAACTAGCCCCCTGAACAACATTACTAAACAACATAGGCTTTCTAGCCTTATTGGATTCCTGCATCACCTCATCCTTAGGACCACTAGCTTCACCAACAGCACACTTATTCTCCTTCATCCCGTGAACCTCAGTATTATCCCCACTAATTCTATTCTCCTTACCAACAGAACCATCCTTACTAATATTATCTCCGCTACAATTATCCCTACTACTATGACCACTATTAAGCTTTGGATTCAATAATGGGTTAAGCTTAACAGGGACATGTATATCACGCATAATATCATCCTTATCACTATTTTTCTTATTCAAAATAACACTACTAAGCTCAGGAAACATATCACTTACATTGCCATTAACCACATCACCAGACACATCCTTCTTCTTATTCACTTCCTTCACAGCAACATTCTCTGAAACACTAGTTACCAACACCTCTTCTGCCCTAATTTCAACACTAACATTCCCATTCATGCTCTTACCAACTTCCCCTATATCAGCTAAAACCCCCATCTCAGCTCTAGCTTCATTAGATTCTTCCTCTTAGTCCATTTCCTCAATACCCATCCCAGTATCACTACCCTTAGAACTAGAGCGTGTCATAACCTTCTTGAAATTAACATTAGTAGATTTGTTTAACATTTCATGGTGTTTCATAGTGTTAGTGGGTTTAGGATTCATAGTACGAGTAGTTTTCTTAGTTTTTAGATTCTTATCCAACCTAGAACTAGGTGGATTCACCACCGGAGGTGGTGGGATTGATTCATTAGGGTTAGGAGGTTTGGGTTCTTGTTCGGACATGATTGAAAGGTAAATCTAAACAAGAATCATGATATGAAAGAAGGATTTAGGTAGTTTGGATTTAGGGATCTGGGAAAATGGAAGTGTGTGTAACTATGTGTAAACGATGAACAGTGATAACAACCTTTTAAAATGAATTTATAAGGATGAATAGTAATGATTATATGGTGAAATATTATATGAATATGTGTGAAATTAAAAGGAGAATGCAAATCAAAAATCTAAATTAAAATCCAAGGGTTGGATCAAAATTAGATGATGAATTCATGATAAAATGTGTTAAAAACTTAGAGAGAGAAAGTATTCATTATGCTCGAATCAGTATTAAAACTAAGATTTTTTGCTAAGATCTTTTGCTATGAGTGTGCCGGTGATTGCATTTATTCTAGACCGCTGCAAGATCGCATTCGTGTGATATAAGTGTATTCATGTAATAAAGAGGCACCTTAGGATTACAACCAAATAGGCTTCCATTTACAAAATAATTTTTTCTAACCACATCGGTTAGTTAACCCCCAATATAAACAAATTTGTTAGCGTTCATCTTTAGCGCTAGATACCCCTAGTTACACCCTCCGAGCCATTCTTTTCTTTTGTTACATCCAGAAAAATACAAAAATATTTTACACTTTAAACCTTAGCCTAACCCCTTGTCAAAGTCTAAACGGTGGGTTGCTAGTTGCTTGGTATGTTGGATTATTTTTGATGATTATTAGTTAGACACACTTTGTCTTTAGTGTGTGCCATTCCGACAAAGACGAAGGATACATACTTCTTATTTGTATTTTTGTGGTGTATGCTTATGCGAAGTGTGGGGGAGATGTGATGTATGAAAAAAAGGAGGTTGGAAAAAAAAGAGAAGAAAACGAAAAAAAATAAAAAAAATAATAAGTCATCGAAAAAAAAGAGAAAAAAAATATATGTGATGACAATTATAGCCAATGCGCGATATTTAAAAAAAGGAAGATCGTAACTATAATCATTTACGGGTTCGTGGTTTTTTCGTGACTAGCAACAATGAAATTTAGACTTGACTTTATTTTTCTTTCAAAACCAATTTCATAAATATTTCCCATGCCTTATCCCTACCCTTACCAAATTACTTTATTCGTTGTTAGCTTTTGAGCACCCGGATATAGTAATGGTTTTGTGAGAATATCAAGTGCATGAATATTGTAGTGACCATCCGAGTTTTTGAGGAATCGAATAATGCGCCAGCGATCTGAGGTTACTACCTTAGTGACCATCCGTTGTTCGAGTAAATCAAAAATTCGCGCTAGCGATCTATTATGTTTTTGTATAAGATGTTTGAACATAAGCCTGATATTAACCTTTAGCCTAAACGTTACAACCCCAATAAAAGACCTCTTTAGATGTTTATACTTGGTGCTTACACCACGTCGGTGGAGTTTTGTTTCTTGTACAAGCCTATGGTAATAAACAAATCATGACTGAGCAATGAGTGTGATTTCTCTTATATATACTCCGCTACCTAAATAAATGAGTGTTGGGTGAATTATACATCGTTTCTTTTTCGTGAGGTGTTTAGAAATGTTAATTATGCAAGAAAATCTATGGGTATTGTCAAACATCTCGGTTTTTCACCACTAAAGCTTAAAACGATGAATCGTATCTAGTACTTGTATTTGGTAGTTTTGCATCATATATTTTTTTAATCATTTTCATGCACAATGTGGGATATATTTTTCTTAATATTTGCTTGAGGATAAACAAACTCTTAAGTGTGGGGGAGTTTGCGCTCATTTTCCCTTATATATATATGTTTGGATAAAATATATATATATATATATATATATATATATATATATATATATATATATATATATATATATATATATATATATATATATATATATATATATATATATATATTTCAAAATTTTCATAGTTTTTTTTTTAAATTTTCTTTTCATTTTGTCATTTAGGTATGATATCAATTTTTTTTTTCTTTTTCTAGATTTGCTTGAGGGCAAGCAAAGTTCAAGTGTGGGGGATTTGATAACGCTCAAATTGTACATGTTTTTAGGAGCGTTATTGTGGATTTTGTGCATGTTATTTGGTTATAATTGTATGCTTTTGTTACTTAATCGTATAAAAGTGTGTATGCTAGTTCATTTGTAGCCAAGTACAGGAAAATGAAGAAAAAGACGAAGAAACGATCAATAAACGAAGATTATGCATNTTTGTTACTTAATCGTATAAAAGTGTGTATGCTAGTTCATTTGTAGCCAAGTACAGGAAAACGAAGAAAAAGACGAAGAAATGATCAATAAACGAAGATTTATGCATGTACGAAGAATTCCCGACAAATGAAAGTCTCTTGGAGTATATTCGAGAAGATAAAAGTCATGAAGTTGTCACTCCAAAGACTCAAGAATAAAGCACAAGAAGGAAAATGAGAAAAGAAATGAAGAAAAGAAGCTCAAACGAAGAATTATTGGAAGACTCGTTGTTCCCGACACACCTTCACCATTTTGGCCATAAGTTGAGCATACGAACTCCGATTTAGTTGATTCAAGTGGCCACGGAAAGCTAAGAAAAGATCTACAACTTTCATGTTTATCACTTTCTGTCAAACTCAACCATCCGATCGGATGGAATCCATCCGATTCAGACGAAGCTAAATGTCTCATCCATCCAATCGGCATGGCCCCGTATCTGATTGGATGGATGAATCTGACCTCCCCAAGTCATTTTTAATGTTGAATTAAGATGCCATTAAGCCCCGAGTCCGATCATATGTCCCTAATAACTCCATTTACTGGCATTTTATGACACTTAGTGCCCAATTTTCATAATTAGGGGCTAAGGGTTGATTTCTACTACATATAGGAGTGCTTAGCCTTGGTTTTCATTGCGAAATTCTAGCCTCCACCCATAAGGACGAATTTTCAGCACCTTATCTCACCCAAAAGACTACAAAAACCTCTGCAAAATTCGTGTGGTGTGCTCGAGGGCTGTTGAAGGCGTTTGGGTATTATTTTTTGGATTGGTAGAAAGCGTGTAGTTGATTGGAGGCTTGAAGGTTGCTATAAATCTTTCACCTTTACCTATTGTAATTGATACCTTGGGTAAACTCTTGTTACTTTTAAGATGTTGAATTTTATATCTCATGTTTGTTTCTTTGTGTTTCATGTGATGTGTTTTGATAATGATAATCTCTTAATGCTTGTTTGGTAATTATTATAACTTGTGATAAAGGGATGTTTGGATACAATTAGTGTTTGTTTGGTTTATGATGAAAGACATCATATTTGGTTAAATTGGAACTTGTCTTGTTTATTGTTTTGATTAATCATTGTTGAGTCTATGTCGAGATTCTCAATAGTGGTTGATTTCAATTCATTAGTCGACAAATGTTTTGGTCTTGTACTTTGTGACGATTGTATGAGAAACTTGATAAACTAAACAAGTGAAAGTTTAATTTGGATTATCGGTCGAAAGGCATCTTTTGAATATGTGTTCTAATCATTTTTCAAGTAAATGGAACTTAACAAATTAATAACATCAAAGTCTATAGTTCGAAAGGATTCTTTGTTGTTGTTTAGGTATAAGGCTCATGACATAACCATTGCATTGAGGCTTATGCATATTTGATTTATAAAACACTAAATTATTATTGGTTCTATAGGCCGTAAGGATTATCTTTGATAATATGTTTTCCAAACTAAACATCCTAATATCCATGTGATCATTTGTCCAAACATGTATGTTCTTTGTGTGCTTGTTCTCATATTGTTTTTCTTGTGGTTTGATCCGTGACAATCATAACCACTAACTTGTTACTTGCTTAAACAAACAAACGACACTTGAGTGTAACCAAGTCTCTTGGGACTACCTTGACTTACCACCCCTATACTACAAATGACTAGGGTATACTTTCCTGAATGTGTTCCTAGTTAACCGGTAATTCTTGTTTATAAATTTAAAGCTTCGATGGAGCGCATCAAATAGTTAGACATTTCTTCATTTCTCTTTACCACATTCACACACATATTCTCTCTGTATCTCTGCTTATCTAACCTCAGATCTTAGGATCATCCATGTAGCTTTTATCTTAGTGATTCTCTAGCTTCTTGATAAGGATTTATTTGATACGCTTTTATGGGGCCATTTAAGCCCTAAATCGTGATTTTATGATCAAATATTGCCTCACATCGTTCCTTTTCTCCTTTTAGGTACTTGGAATGCGATTTCTGGAAAATGGAGCATTTTGGAGCTTTTCAGACGTTTTAATGCTCAAGTATGAAGAAAACAAGAAAAGTCAAAGAAAATCAAGTTTTTACACTTGACGGCGTCATGCTTTGGAGCTGACGCCGTCACCTTATGCTAAAGATGGTGGATTTTTAACACATGACGCCTCAGAAGAAAAGGTCAAGTTTACACCTGACGGCGTCAGGTACAAAATGTTTGAGGCCATCAGGTGTTAAGTTAAAGAGAGACAGCCCAGAGGATTTATAACATGACAGCGTCAGAGGTGTTTTTAGGCGATCCAAAGACCCTAAACACGGTGGTCTGACGGCGTCAAGACCAATAACCTGACGGCGTCAGTCTTGTAAAGTCTATATATAGTTTTTGATTTTTCATTCATTAGTGGTGCAACTTTGGAGATAAACCCTAGTCCGACTTTTACAGTATTTTAGGGTTTTAAACCCTCTTTTCTTCCATGATTAATTAAAGATAAGTTCTTCCGTTAATCATTCAATATGTCTATGTGTTGTTTGATTAATTGTTTGTCTTTTCTTTACATTAACATGCTAGCTTAGGTTTTTTNACCTAATTGTACTAAGGTTTCATAGTGACATTTGTTGAATCAAGTTTATCTAGTTGCTAATAGTTTCAAGGGTCGAAAGATTGATTGTTATTCAACTAGTTATAATCATTTGTCTATAAATGATTGTTTTTCACCATAATTTTTCTTGATTAAACAAAGAAACTAAAGTGTAATTGTAATGAGAAAACCTTTTGTTAACCAAATCGGGTTGGTTGTAAACGCCTAATCGGTCGAAAGTGTAGGAGTTTATGATCAATTGTAACCTTTTCGTCTATGATCGGTTACCTTTTGTATTGACCATTTCTTAAGAGTATTTGATTAAACAAAATGTTATTTTTGTGCTTAAGATTGTTTACCCAACCTTATGAACCTTGAATTAATCTTGAATTAATTGGTTAAACTTAATGCTTGTTTTTAAAAACTAAGATCTTGGCCAAGGTTTAACTTGTAAAAACAATAGATTAGAACACCAACTAATTATCATAACCAACATGTTAAGAAGAGTTATCACAATCATGCTTATCAAGGATAGTACACTAATCTAAGCAAGTGTAGTTTTTAATCTTATTGAATTTACTTAATCATCATTTTCGTAATACTTATTGTTTATATGTTATTTTGGAACGTGACAACCAATTACCACCCTTTTGTTGCTTATTGTTACATAGATTCTTCACAATTGAAAACACCAAAATCCTAGTGAACGACCTCGGCTTACCAACCAAAACTAACTACATACGAAAGGGTCATACTTGCCCGTGTGTTCTTAGCTTTATTCGGCAATTCGTGTTATAAATTTAAAACTAGTAGTCGCGAGACACATCACTGTAACCATCACTTGCGGCTACATTTAAAATCATACAAAAAATATTAGCATTTGTTAGTTGCCACTAACTAATAATCTTAGGCATAGGAATACCCCTCAACCCAACACCAAATTGCGTCCCAACAAACTCAACCCAACCCGACATCTGTTCCAGATGACCGACAGTCTCTATACCCGTTTTCATATCTGACACATGAAACCCAGCAAACACAGTCCCATTCCCAACTAGACCCGGTAAAGAAACAGACCCATTAACCACAATATATTGAATTTGTTTTTAGCGTGTCTTTTGTGTTTTTTGTGATTGCTTTGTGTCAACTAGGAATCAACTAACAATTATACTGAACTTGTACATTTCCAGTTGGCACAAAGCCAATCATAAAAACAAACACAAACACAATATCAAATTACACAATAGAAAATCATAGTTTTGAAAAATTATTGATACAAACATTGATAACGCTCTATTTATACATATTTATTCCTCTATTATATACTATTTATCTACTAAAATATATAGATTATTATGCTATTTGTATAGAATTTGGTACTACTCTGTTGTAGGAATGATAAAGCAAAGCAATTGGAAATATAGCTTAAAAACCGTTGAAAACGTTAACAGTCGTTAAAGAGAAATGACTTGAAGTGAAAAGTACATAGAAATGACCTTGTGCGGCGTACTTTCTTGGTGGGTAGAAGAATATGATTTTGTAACACCCGGTACTTTTCCTAAACCTATTTCTAGCAAAATATTTTATTTTACGTTACCTGAGATTTTAAACTTTTCTTGCATGTTAATTGGGCTTGAGAAACGTGAGATATATTAAGAAACGAGAACTTTATTCCTTGATTGAACCAGCACAACCTAGAAAACTCGAATCGTATCGCATTTGCCAAATATATTGAATTAAATTGACTTTGGTAAAAAATTTGAAGTGTATACTTGATTTTATTGGAAAAATGATTTCGTGAACAATGACGCAAGTTTCGTAATTTTTCGAGTCCGTTTGCTATGTCAAATGAGTCCCGAATTGTTTTTGTGAAAAGTTTAGCAAATTATTCTTTTTAGTCCCTCCTATTTATTTATGTTTATAACCCTTGAGTTTGATTTGTCCACCTTTGGCCCCTTAAAACTTATAAAAGAGAGAATTTCTCTCTCTTCACTCATGATATCACACACACACACACACACACACACACACACACACACACACGCCACACTTTCTCTCTCTCTCTCTCTCTAGCACTCACCGGATTCTTCATAAATTCCGGCAAGCACCAGCAGTTTCCAGCGCCATCGCCACTAGAAAATTTTCCGGCGATACATTTTTCTTGCCGAATCGATAAAGCGGCCAACCCACAACCTTTCTGGAGATCTTGAGCTTCTAGCTCCCTCAGTAGCACCCACACGCGCCACCACCGCCCTCTGTCACCACCACCGAGACACCACCACCACCTCCCCATCAAAACCGATGGTAAACCCAGCCCCCACGCACCGTTATTTTAATTATTTTCGAAACCCTAACCCTAGTTTTTTTAATAATTTTTTTTATGTTAAAACCTTTTATAAAACATTTGGTCTTGATTAAAACTCGTGTGTACACGCTTGTTTTCATATGACTCGCCGTGATTCGGTTAACTCACCGAGTCAACTCGGTTGACTCGGTAAGGTTTTGATGTTTTTATTGTTGTTTCTTGGATGTGATGATGGGGAGATGGTTTATATTGGATTTGAGTTCGATTCGGACGCGTTTGGTTTGTTCTTTATCTCGGCCGAGAACCACAACCCCTAACGGGTTGAGCCATGACTCGTGGTGAGTCACAGCGAGGCTTGGTGTGTAGTTAGGTTTAGGATCTGGATATATTTGAGGTTGGACTTTGGATTTGTTTGCGGATTTGGTTTTGATATTGGTTTGGTTGGAGATGGGATTCGAATGGGGAGATGTTGTCGAAGTTTGGGGTATTTAGATTGTTGATGTTTTGTTTGTGTTTATCTTTGTGTTGGATTTGGCTAAGCTGAGAGCCTCAACGGCTCGGTTGAGTCGAGCCGTGACTCATGGGAGTCACGGCCAAGTTTCATTAATTTAATTTACTTGTGTTTTTTATTTATTTATGTTTTGGGATACGGTTTCGGCTAAGTTTATATAAAACGGACTAACGATATGAAATGATAAAAGTAATAAAAATGATAATAGTTAAGAGGCTTGCAACACTTGGATTTGGATTTGAATTATTGTGATGATATATGTTATGGACAAGGATAGGACGTAGTGGATTTATGGTATTCGTTATTTGGACATTATGGACCCTTTGGTACGAACAATACGAAATGGTCAATAAAACTAAACAACTAATATTAACGTGAATAATATGTCCAATTATATATTAAAACTTGTGAGATTTAGCGATAAGTTAGAATATTCAAGAGTCGTTGACTCGGGAAAATGTTGTATAAACGGGCAGGTCATGCCGGAATTTCATAAAATCTTTATAAACTTAAACCATTTGAGATTTACTAAATATCCAAAACCCTTTTCAACTTACATTGTTTTCAACATTATTTTGAGAAAACGGGGTAAAGCTGAAACTAGTTATTGATGTAGTTTGTTTATTTATTTTATTCTTTTCCGATATTACTCTTTCTTTTATTCTTTTCTTCTACTCTCATTTTTCTCGGATCATCGTTCATTTCATCGATTTATTCTATTTTCTATCTTTCTTTTCTTCCACACGAGACTTAAAAATATCTTTTCCTTCAAACACCATTGGAACTAAAACCTTTAATTCAAGTATTATTTATTGAAGTATTCGAGTATTATTTCTTAGTTATACAATTTAAATTGATTAGATTGTGTTGAGGTTCATTTGCTGTGGCGCATTATTTTATTGGTTGCTATATCTCGTTTCCTGCTATTAAGGTGTGATTCATAGCCCCATTTTAACTTTTTAATTGTTTATAAACCCTTGGGGTGAGATACATGCTTTTAAATGTTTCTGAGCACAATTGTTTATTTGTATGCTATTCCTGATTGGTATGCTTTCCTGATTGATATGCTAAGTAGCTTTACCTTGCCACAAGCAATTTTGCTAGATAGGCAATTTGGGTGTACTATATTTGATTTTACGGCATGTACCTAGTCTTGGGGGCATTATTATATTATGAAATTCCGTGGTTATTGTCGACTTATTCAAGTGTTACTGGTGTTTGTTAACGTTTTGCATGTCATGAGCTTAGCATTATCTTATTACAATAGCATATATGCACAGGGATGTATATTTATTGTTGCTTACCCGATATTTGCATTTGTTGCTTATATTTTCCAAATTAAAGTCTTGTGCTCAACTTTATTTACTAAACCTATGGATTACACTCAACTTTTGTGTTGACTTTTTAAGCATGTTTATCTGAGTTAACTAGCTATTAAAGCGTACTTTTTGGGCACGATGGAGTGGCTAGGACTAATGGAGGCTATCTATCTGTGGCTACTTATCTATCTTTTACTATCTTTCTTTCATATCATTCGTAAAACCTTTTTATGTGTCTTTTGAATTTCCACTGCAAAACTTTGCCTATTTCCGCTGCAAACCTTATTTAATTTCCGCTGCTACTTTGTTAAGGAGCCTTTGAACTCCAAATGGTTTTGTGAAATCGAATGATGTGTTTAATTATTTATAATTGTCTCGTAATGAGACCGTTACCTATGAATGTGACTGTTTTACCCTTTGAGTAATACCCCTGGCTATGTTCCGCTGCCATACCCGAGTTAGGGGTGTTATAGAATGGTATCAGAGCCATCGTTTATAGAGAACGAGCTCGTACTCGACTTTAAACTTTTTCTTGGAGTCAAAATGTTTTCGAAACAGATAGCCGCCAGCCCTCCGTGCCACTTCGCGCTCTTGGTATTTATTTAAACTTTATGTATGCATGTTTTGATATTGTGATTGTTTTGGACTTTTCCACTACTATACCTTTGCATGTAAATCTGTTTTCCGTGAAAATTTGGCTAGTATTTTTATACTTTTCCGATACTCCTTGTAGAGTATAATGCCTACATTAGTCCTCACCGGTCAGGTTCCAGTCCCACCAGTTGTTGACCCACTACCTGTAAGAGATAAGTTTATGTTGATGTTGATGTTGATGTTGATGTTGATGATGAGGTTGATGTTGGAGATGTTGTTGGTATTGAGGATGAGGTTGATGAGAATGTGGAGATGGATGATGATGATGATGATGA
>LBNU01002326.1:127279-139922 GCA_014162995.1 Artemisia annua
CCAAGTTCTTGGCTTCTTCAATAGCCGTCACCTTTGGCCTCCACTTAACCGGAAGAGCTCGAAGAAATTTTCTTACATGGTTCTTATTATAGAAGCTAGGATCTAGAGCCGTAAGGCTTATGATAATAGCGTTGAACCG
This sequence comes from Artemisia annua, assembly GCA_014162995.1. Lineage (NCBI taxonomy): Eukaryota > Viridiplantae > Streptophyta > Magnoliopsida > Asterales > Asteraceae > Artemisia > Artemisia annua. The sequence goes on from LBNU01002326.1 coordinate 127,419, forward strand.
TGTGTAACCATTGTCAATGGTTTCATCGTCGGAGATCGAAAAATTCTCATATTTTTGGATGAGCAAGTCGATCTTGCAATCCTTAACTTGTGAATTGCCTTGATGAGTAATGATGAGTGAGTGCCAAATCTCCTTGGCGGTCTTGCAAACGTGGACTCTCTCGAACTCCCTTCGAGGTAGAGCAATATAGATCAACATCTTTGCTTCATCATTTTGTCCAAGCTTCCTCCTCTCATCATCTTTTAGATCCGAATGTTGCTTTTTCACCAACAACTTTGTTTCGGGGTCTTCCACCAAAAACACAAAATTTCCATTTTGGATGATTTCCCACAAATCAAGATCTTTGGACCTAACATAGGTCTCAAACCGGGTTTTTCAAAAACAAAACCCATTGGTTTCTAGCAAAGGTGGTCTTTGCATAGAGCACCCCTCAACATAGTTCTCTTGAGCCATGGATCTATACTCAACTTTACCAAAAATCTTTGTTAGGATTTTAGATTTTTGGAAAAGAAGTTTTTGACTTAAGACGACTTCTCGGGAAGGTTTTAACGCTCAAAAACTTGAGTATTCCGCTCTGATACCAATTGTAGAACCGTAGAGGGGGGGGGGGTGAATACGGTCTTTTCGGCTTTTTAGATGTTTAAAAACTTTAAGCCTCAAAGATCACCAAGTGGTTATACAACAATAATCACAACCACAAACACAAACAAAGTATATAAAGCATGTAAAGAGACACCACAATATATACTGGTTCGGGATGGGGGGTTTATACCATCCGTACGTCCAGTTGCGAATCCATGACACCGATACTATTACTCTAGTATAATCCTTTCGGTGGATTACAAACCGTTACAACTTCACTCCACCGATATGCACTAAGATCGGTGATCACTAAGAAGAGCTACTCCCCAATGGTATTCCACCCTCGGAAACCACCCAAAAGAATCTCGTGATTCGACTTACCACTAAGACCACTAAGACTTCCCACCGGAAGTATCAAACCCCAACTAGATCCCCAATGATCTAGGCTTGGTCACCAAGACACAAGTCTTCAAACTAGATCCCCAATGATCTAGGCTTGGTCACAAAGACACAAGACTTCCCTTACAACCAAATAGAATTAAAGAATATTGTTTCTTTGAATCAAGACCTAACCTAACCTAGTGACTCGATTCTAATAGAAAGGTATAGAGAAGAAGACCCTCGACACAATCACAAGAGTGGATTAGGTTCTTGTGATTCTTCCCTTGCAAGGAGATGTGTTGTTTCAAATGATGTTAATGTGTTTTACTAAGAATACAAGATAGAGTTAGAGGTTTAGAGAGAAAGAATGTAGAGAGAAAGAGTAATGGCAAGGGGTGAGGAATACAAGAGGCAAGGGTGGTATTTATAGGCCAAGAACCCAAACTTGGGAAAATTTACCGAGGCCGGCGCGTCACCCGCGCGTCAATGCGCGGGCAGCGCGCCAGGCGTTAGTAAGTTTTTCCCAAGTGTTGGGTGTTTGGATCTTATAAATACCTATCCTTGCTAAACCCCCAATTGTACTTTACACTAAACCTTAACATTAATCAATCTAAGGTTTGCCAACTCAAATAGCCAATTAGAAAATGTTTTGTGAAGTGTTTATAAGAAAACCAAATTACCAAGGGTATAAAGTGTGGATAGGGTAATTTGGAAGGGGTAGAAGTGTATCTCCTCACATGGCATAGAAAAGAGAGAAAGAATATGCCAAGGAATATTCCAATGCTTGGGGGGGGGAAGAATGAGATGGAGGGTTGAGATTAGATGGTTTGAATTGAATGGCTAGGATCAAAGGGAGCCTCCCTTGGTTTTTCAAATTATTTGGCATGTGGGGAATATAGAGGGTTGAGATGAGTTGATTTGAAATAGATGGCTAGGATCAAAGNTGTATCTCCTCACATGGCATAGAAAAGAGAGAAAGAATATGCCAAGGAATATTCCAATGCTTGGGGGGGGGAAGAATGAGATGGAGGGTTGAGATTAGATGGTTTGAATTGAATGGCTAGGATCAAAGGGAGCCTCCCTTGGTTTTTCAAATTATTTGGCATGTGGGGAATATAGAGGGTTGAGATGAGTTGATTTGAAATAGATGGCTAGGATCAAGGATGCCTTGTGTTTGGATTGTGAAGGGATATTACGAAGGAATATGCTTTGCTTGGGGGGAAAGGAGAGATGAATGGTTGAGATGGCTTTGGTTTGAAATGGATGGTGAGGATCAAACACATGTGATGGAATGAAGAAGAAGAAAGAATATGCTAGTGGAATATTCCAAATCATGGGGGGAAGATATAAGATGGATGGTTGAGATGTGTTTGGTTTGAATTCAATGGTTGAGATCAAAGGGAGCTTCCTTTGGAATTCAAACAATTGACATGTGAGATATATGAAGGGATGAGATGTGTTGTAAGGGAATGAATAGTTGAGATGTAGTGTGTAAGGGAATATGTAAGAGTGTAAGAGATTGTGTAAGAGAATATATGATTTGGATATGATTGGATATGGTTGTGTTTGTCTTTTGTAGAGATGAGATTAAGAAGGTGATTAAGACATAATCTAATTGTCATTAAGAAGAAAAGGTTTAGACAATTAAGATTATAAGTTGAGAAAATCATAGGTTACTTATAAGTTCAAGTAACACAACGTCGAGAATCCATAGTTTCATATCTCGTGACTTTCCACGATTCGACGTTCTCAACTAATACCTTGGTTCAAACAAGTTAAGTGCTTTGCCTTGATGTAAAGCATAGCCCAAGTGGGAAAGGATGCATTTACGCAGAGTGACCTTTGACTTAGTTTGACCAATAAGGGAGTAAACCCTGTTATGTGATTAGAGAAGACGTAAGCACGGGATATGAGCATATGGATGCTTTCACATGATGTTACGTAAAACATATAAGCTCCCTAAGTTTAGAAAAGCCTTGGCTAGAGGCGATAGTTAGAAAAATATGAGTTGGCGTTTTCCCGTAAATGGGTGCTTTAAAAGTTGGATCTCTCTAATCCCAAAACTCGTTTCGAGTGTTCTCAATTAAGCACATAACATATTCATACCTGTATTGAAAGATCCACATTTGTCGGGTAAGGGGAAAGCCGACTTTCAAAATTCATCCCGATATTCACAGATGCCTGGAGTGTTACCCACGCGTTGACGCGTGGGTGGCGCGCCAGCAGCAGACTTGTGATTCGGGGAATTTTGGCTAACGTTTGTTATTTTATGTGTTTCGATGGTTTATTTGTCATCATTAAAATATAAAGAGATCTTGATCATGTTGCCTCAACAAGTTGCATGTTGGGGCACATAGGCATGATGGTAGGTTGATTTCAGTAGAGAGGTAAGATACCGAGCTCCAAGAGCGTTTAGATTCACTAGAGCGGAGGATGGTTGAGGTGGAGAAGATGGTGGAGCAGTTGACTATGAGAGAGGTGTTTCACGAAATTAAGAGCCGTCGTTATGACTGTAGTATCCAGTCATTGTGGGATGAGCTTCATGCTACTCAGAGGCAGGCCTATTACGATAGGATGGCTTGTTTTTGATTTGATGACAGTGTTGATGTGATGGCTGAGTATGGAGATTGTCAGGGAGAGCAGTGATTAGATCATTTATGGTAGTTAGTGTCATGATAGTAGTTTACCTTGTATGAGCTAAACTGAATAATTCAGTTAGTAGATTTTATTGGAAACTTGTACTCGTTTTGCATATCTTGTAAGACTCATGTCAAGTATTAAATCTATGATGTATTTTGGTGATTTACTATTATTGATATTGACCTTATGTTATATTATGATATTTTCATGGTGTTATTTGTCTTGTGATATGATACTGTTACATTAATCAAATACTTACAAATGTTGTACATTGTATTGGTTGATAGAATTATGCCGCCTAGAAGAATGACTCTAGCTGCGATTCAGCAGTTGATTAATGAGGGAATTGCAGCAGCACTTGCCGGGCAAGCAGGTATTCCCCAGAACATTCGACAGGCAGGAGCTCAGGCTATCAACAACAATCGTTTCTGCACTTATAAGGATTTTATGGACTGTAAGCCAACTACTTTTAAAGGAACTGAAGGAGTTGTTGGTCTAACTCAGTGGCTTGAGAAATGGAGTCAGTGTTTCAGAGGAGTAACTGTACAGAGGATTGCAAAGTGAAGTATGCGACAGGTACGTTGATGGAGCATGCTTTGTCTTGGTGGAATGCTTATGTGATAACATCAAATAGTACCGATATTTTAGTGTTAATTTCCCCCTATTATACTCATCTTTTGTGTCATTTTGTTAGGGTATATACTCTTATTTGTTTATATTCTGTTTTCAGGACAAAGATGAGCTTAGGAACTAAAAGACGCGGAAATAGAAGGTTATTAATGAAAATAATTGAAGTATGCGGAATTTACATTAACTACGGCGTAGAGGTGCTCTCCACCTACGCCGTAGCACTCATTGAAGATTAGTCAATGCTTAACGAAGATCTACGGCGTAGTCGACATTATGGACTACGGCGTAGTTTATCTTAGAAGACTCCTATGGCCGTAGCAAACAATCCAGCTACGCTGTAGGTCCTAAATATGAACAGTGAAGAATAATTCCGTGATCCTTGATAAAGTTACGGCGTAGTTCTCAATATAACTACGCCGTAGAAGTGCCAGTAAGAGTTCTACGCCCGTAGCAATTGATCAAGCTACGGCGTAGTTGGAAATTACAAAGGCTACGACGTAGTCAACCCTAGAGCTACGCCGTAGCATAGTCAGGCACTATAAATACCAGCCTAATTCCGAGTTTTTCATATCACTTTTCACCACTTCACCACAAAAAAATTCAGAGGAAGTTAGGGAGCAGGGAGAACGAAGTTCAACCATGCATACTAGACATCTTCCAAGGGAGAATTTACGCTTCAATCATAAGTTTTTTCATTCATAATTTTTGTATCAAATTTATGTTTTCATTTACTATATTAAACATGTATTTTGCTGCATTTATTAACATGAGTGGCTAAACACCTTTGGTGTTAGCCTGATTATAAAATTGTTATTGCCATGATTTAGTTTTCTCGCATTTGTTATCGTTTTATTTGTATACTTTCTTAGCATGTCTTAGGACACTCTAGTTTTGGCAGTATTGATGTTTGGTAGTTCCTTGAAGCTAGGCTATTTGATAAGATGATCCATAGTGGATAGGGTCTGTTTTGGTGATAGAAATATCACCATTCATGTGGAAATTCTAATAAACAACCACCTACCAAACAGATTTGCTTAACGAGCTAGAGGGGATGTAAGATGCGAAAGGCCGTATCCCGTTAGACTTGTCTAAGTTAGTAGAGGAACTTCACGATTCTTGCACCTCGTAGGCAAAGCGACCATCCGAGGAACTCTTGCCATGTTTTATTAGAAAGAATAGAGCAAGGTGTACGATAAGGTAGGCGATTTGATAAGATGAGTCTATCGACTTAAACCTGCAGATAAGACGATAGGATGCATTAATTAGAAAACTTGTCATGATAATAACAAGAGTAATAATTAGGTTAACACTATTCTTCCCATCTGAATTACCTTCATTTATTTAATTGTTTTTATTATTCTATTGCATTTTAGTAGTTTAATTAATTAATCATACAAACCCCCTTTTAATTTAGTGACACTGAAACTTAGATAACTTTCGCATGCATAGCTCTTGGGACGACCTCGGCTTTACCATTTAGCTATACCATACACAACCGGGTACACTGTCCGATAGTGAATTAGGTAGACCTTAGGTAAACGAGACTTACTAAATATTAAAACCTGGTCAGAAATCCTGCATCAAGTTTTTGGCGACGCTGCCGGGGATCTAATTAGGATTTTATTTAATTTTGCATTTTATTTTTAATTTTTAGTTTCTCACGATCTCTTTTTAAGTTTCAGGTACTATGGCTGATATCGATGCTCTTTCTTACGATCTCTTGAAGAAGCAGTTCATCCAAAGGTATTGCCCTCCTTCAAGGACGGCAAAACAGCTTGAAGATATTCATAACTTCAAACAGGATGGAGATGAGACATTGTACCAAGCTTGGGATAGGTACAATGATTTACTATACAAATGTCCTACTCACGACCTCAACAAGCAACAGATAGTCAATATCTTCTACAAAGGGATCAACATATCCACTAGGCAAATGTTGGATTCTCAGGGGCCGATCCCTGGTATGACCCCCATTCAAGCCTTAAAAGCAATAGAAGATATGGCAGACCACTCTCAAACGTGGCATGATGGGGGAAATAGTATAAGCATTATAGGAAGCAATGATGGTGTTACTCTGATTACCAACAAGCTTGAAAGCTTGGGGCGTGACATGAAGAAACTTAAGGAGAATGTGCATGCTATTTGTTAGTGCAAAAAGTTTGACGAATTGAGATTGGGCTTGATAATGCTTTGGGCTGCTCAAAGCGAGCGTCTCGAGTGGTGAATTCTGCACTAATCCAAGTGAATGTTTGATTCCTGCATAGAATGAGAGTAAACCATTAGCCTTACTATAGGGACGGACCCCACGATTAAGCTCCGGCGTGAGAGTAAGTACTCATGTTGCCAGAGGAATATGAGAGTATTGGGATGAGTGAGAAAATCATGCCTCGAAATGCGTACTGAGGTTACCTTTTATAGGTTATGGAAATGCTAGGGTTTCCTATCATTTCCAATATTTGCTATAGTGGCTGAGGTGGGACCCTTGTCGGGCAAGGGTCTGGAGCTTAATCGATGTTCTGTGGATGTGAACTATTTTTCGGACCGTGGGTCGGTCCGTGAGCGTATTTTAGGAGTGCCGCTCTATTCGTCTGTAGGTGTCCTTGTGCCCTGCTCGTAGTTTGGGGCTTTTAGTCGTACCCAGCTTCGTTGGTTTATTAGGCTGGAGTCCAGCTTATGGCGGGGCCGGAGCCCGGTTTTGCCTATTGGGCCAGAGCCCGTTGTATGTTGGGCCGGAGCCTGGTGGTATAGTACAGTCCAAGCCCAATAGGCTTGCTATCCGTGCTATACGTCATTAAGTCCCCCCAATCTAGTGTGTTTACTTTACGTGTTTTTTGTAGCGTGCAGTTGACACTTCTAGACTTATTGTATCTGCCTTTTCCGCTGCTACTTTCATAGCTTTTTCGCGATGCGTGTTTTTCGGTCCGCGATTTTGAGATCGTGGGGGAACGTGGAGCGTTTAGGACTGTTGATGTGCGGGATTACGACCACGCACTAGGGTTTTACTTCTCAAGGGATCTTGAGAAGCTTGCAATCCCCACCAGGCAGTGTACCTGACCGATGTAGTATAGTGTAGTGGCAAGTACCGGGGGATTGATCGTTCTTTGCGGGAATAGTGTCGTTAGGATTGAAAAGCTACTCTAATAGGACTAGGGGTGAGGGAAGATTCTTTTTGTATTTTATTATTTTTATGAAAGCAAGTAAAAATCTCGGGTTTGAAGGAGTGGGCGGAATTAGTTGCTAGTCAACTAACCCAAATACTACTAATGCAAATAAAATAAAAAAACAAGAAAGTAAATGTTTGTGAAAACTATATGGAGAGAAGTGTGTTTACTTAGATTTCCTTACTCCCTAACTATCTTTTACCGATTTATTAGTGTGTATTAATTGCGTGGATGACGGATTGTATTCCTTAATAACGGTCGTGGGGGTGTGTACGGACTTCCCCAACTCTATAAGCTCCTACTTCACTCCTATGTCGAGCCGGATAAGAAGCTCTTAACATGGGATCACTAGAATTCGCTCATGAATTAAATACAATCAAATAACCTTAGTACACCTTGGTTCATGTTTCTTAAGACGTTCAAGCATGTTACCAATTGGAAGTCTGCCAGTTTTCTTAAGCCTAACATCGATAAACATTCATCCAATACAATCAATAACACACCATTCAATCAATAACCAATAGTTAGGTTTCATTAGATCTAAGCAAACACACAGAAAACCTAGCCTAGCATGTTAAACAAAAGAGAAGAACAAGATAGAATCAAACAACACATAGATATATTGAATGATTAATTGATTACTTATCTTCAATGTAACATGGAAGATCTCAAGGTAAAAAACCTTGAAAAAGCTGATAAAATTCATCTAGGATTTCTCCCTAAACAGTTTCACACTAATGACTAAAAATTATGAGAATATATATAGGAANGATTACTTATCTTCAATGTAACATGGAAGATCTCAAGGTAAAAAACCTTGAAAAATCTGATAAAATTCGTCTAGGATTTCTCCCTAAACAGTTCCACACTAATGACTAAAAATTATGAGAATATATATAGGAAAACAGATCTGACGGCGTCACGTTATAGCCTTGACGCCGTCACCTCGCCGTGCTTAGGGTTTCTTGATGGCCTTCTTGACGCCGTCCCCCTTTAATCCGTTCTGGCTAATCAAGACTTGACGGCGTCACATCCAAGCTTGACGCCGTCTGGAGTACTATTCCAGCAGATTTTAGCACTTTGTCGAATTCTTCACTTTAATGCTCCAAAAATGTCCAAAATGCTTATTTTTCCAGATTTCTTCTCCAAAGTACCTAAAATGCCAAAAAGAACGATTTAGGGCAATAAATGATCAAATAAATACGATTTAGGGCTTAAATGACCCCCGAAAAGCGGTACACTTTTCGCCTTATCAAATACCCTTACACTTGAGATTTGCTTGTCCTCAAGCAAATGCGCTTTTATTCTAATCAAAATACAAGTTAGGGGTCATTTAACACTAATATAAAAGTAATTACAACAAATAATCGTTCCACTTCAATCATAATAAGCACGGAGATTACACACTAGCACCTCACAAGTAGTGTTTAGATACTCACATCTCTCAGGTGTCATAGAATTATATCTCATAAATGAAAATGAACAATATCTCTCACTACCTGTCATAGCAAATAGATTACCATAGGCTTGGGAAAGGATCGAAAACCTTCTCCACTAGGCGTAAGCACCTAAGATAAACTATCAAAGAGGGCTTTACAAAAAGGGTTGTAATGAGGTGTAGGGATATGATAAACACGGTTTTGTTGGATAAGGGATATTTTACTGGTGGCGAGTTAAAGATCTTGATTAATCACATGTACAATATGGCGTTGCTAAGCCAAGACTAGACTCGACTTAAGCTAATCAAAAACTAATAAAACATAAAAAGAAACGGGATGGTAGTCCATATGTTTTCTCTACTTTTCTTTTTCTCATTTTTTTATTTTTCTTGATTTTTTGATTTTTCGATTTTTTTTCCCATACACTCTTACCCAACCATCCAAGATAATACATCATAGGGGCCTCGGTTCTCCCCTTACACTTGAACTTTTACATACTTTACAAATAACTAATCTAATGACTCGAATTAAGATAATCGAAACACTTGGAATACTTTTAAAATATTTAGCACATATGGGGGTAATAATGTTGTTCTTCCCCATTACTCCATTACACTAGTACTTTACCCATGAGTTCCAATCATCCCAAAACAATATGTACAAGGATATCACTCGACTTAGCAACCATGTAATCAATTAGATAATTAACTAAGGGTTTAACAGATGTTGTCACAATAATGCACTAAAGATGAGTGCATACAAGGTAGGCTAAGGCGATTTGGGTGTACATTTAAGTGGGGTGTAACAAATTCTTCCTTTAAGTATAATGCTTAAAGTTAGAAACAAAAAGGATATGCTCTGGAGGGTGTACTAGGGGTATCATGTACCAAAGATGGGTACAATGCAAAGTTATGGGAGAATTACTTGACCAATGAAGTCAATGTAATTATAACAAAAACACAGGTGTAAAACAATGGGTTAATCCTAATGCCTCTTATCATGTAGTAAATCTAACTACACGAATGTAGTCTCACTTGTGGATTCGGGATGGTCCTATCGCAAGTTCTAGAATCTAAGTGCTATCGGTACACACATCATAGCATAAATGCTTTTCCTACCAATTCTTGGGGCGAACCTCACATATTTGGGGTGGAAAATTTTTTTTAGTGGTACGGTTTGTGCTAGTCATATAACTCCTATCCATGAGATGCTCATTAAGACCAAAGTTTCACTCCTGAATGTTGTAAAAAATTTTAAATTTGGCACTAAAATTACCCTAACAGGTATTTCTCTAGGTTTTATTACACATCTACAATTAAACAAACAAAAATCAAGCATAATTGCATTCTCTAAGGTATTGTAATTTACCCCCCCTTACACTTAAGATGAACATTGTCCCCAATTTTCAAATAACAAGATGTAAAAGTAAATAAGGTAAAAGAATGAAATCAAATACTCCCCTGATTCGCTCGGTGGATAAAGTCGTAACATGGTTAGATCTTCTTCCAAGAAAATGAACGCTCAAAGCTTCCCTTCCGAAATATAAATCATCTTCTTGTCCAAAATAACCTGTTAAACCTGAGAAAACAAACACGAAAACCTGCATAGCATCGGCGGGATAAATCTGTATAAGGATATAATGCTTGTGGAATGAATTTATGCAGATTCTGAGTGTAAGTTAATTAAATAACAAGAAAGTAATGTTTGTGAAAACTTATATGAGAAAATGTGTTTACTTAGACTTCCTTATCCCTATCTATATTTCGATTCATAGTGTTATTAATTGCGTGGAGACGGATTTGTATTCCTGTTATACACTGTCCGGGGGGTGTACGGCTCCCCACTCATAAGCTCCTACTTCACCCTATGTCGAGCGCTAAGAAGCCCTAACATGGATCACTAGAATTCGCTCATGCATTAAATACAATCAAATAACCTTAGTACACTGGTTCATGTTCTTAAGACGTTCAGCAGTTACCAATTGGAAGTCTGCCAGTTTCTTAGCTTAAACATCGATAAACATCATCCAATACAATCAATAACACACCATTCAATCAATAATCAATAGTTAGGTTTCATTAGATCTAAGCAAACACAAAGAGACCTAGCCTAGCATGTTAACAAGATAGAATCAAACAACACATAGACATATTGAATGATTAATTGATTACATATCTTCAATGTAACATGGAAGATCTCAAGGTAAAAAACCTTGAAAAAGCTGATAAAATTCGTCTAGGATTTCTCCCTAAAAATTTCCACACTAATGACTAAAAATTATGAGAATATATATAGGAAAATAGATCTGACGGCGTCACGTTATAGCCTTGACGCCGTCACCTCGCCGTGCTTAGGGTTTTTTGATGGCCTTCTTGACGCCGTCCCCTTTTAATCCGTTCTGGCTTATCAAGACTTGACGGCGTCACATCCAAGCTTGACGCCGTCTGGAGTACTATTCCAGCCGATTTTAGCACTTTGTCGAGTACTTCACTTTAATGCTCCAAAAATGTCCAAAATGCTTCCTTTTCCAGATTTCTTCTCTAAAGTATCTAAAATGCCAAAAGAAACGATTTAGGGCAATAAATGATCAAATAAATACGATTTAGGGCTTAAATGACCCCCGAAAAGCGGTACACTTTTCGCCTTATCAACTGTCCACCTTCTTTTCTATTTCTTCCTTGGGTTTCGTGCAGAATTGTATAAATGGTTTTCCTTATTCACCTATATTTCCTTTTACTTTTTCTCTCATCTAACCGTGATATCTATTATCTGCTCGGATTTTTCCAAATTTGAATCTTTAGCAAGAATGGAGATGGTTCTTGATGTTCCCGATCTTTTTAAAGTCCGTTCGTCTAAAGTGGAACAACCAGTAGTTTCCTCGGGTCAGCCTGCTGCTGCTATTGGAGATGTTTCTGGATCTCATAGTGTTGCTACAGCTGATATTGGTAGCGCTTCTGATTCGGCTCTTCTTGAGAGAGATGTTATTTATTCGGTGGAGTTGCTGTCGGTGTCAAGGGTGAAGGAGAGAGTAAAGACAGTATCTTTTGATGATTCCCCTCCTTCTATTAAGAGACTCAAGGTAGATGCCCCAAGGTCAGCGATTGGTGATCTTGCTGGTTTCGAGGCAAGTGTTGGTATCCTTTCTTCGTCTACTTCTGATTCGGAAGTAGGTTCATTTTTTAAGTGTAGCACGTTGTCAGTGACGACAGTCGCTACTACTTCTCCGGTGGTTATTTCAGTTTTTCAGGGAAAGGCTATTGATGAGTCACCACTTCCTGACCAGAATTTGGTTACTCAGGGTACGAGAATTATGTTTAGCAGTGATACCCATGATTTGGGTGATGTTAGTCCTGATGGTTCGAACAACATCTATTCCCCTCCGCCGCGTATGTTTGTGGCTGTTCATGGCCTAAGTCATGAACAGTTATTTTCCATGTTCAACGTTACCACAGCTCATCAACCAAAGCCAATTCCAAAAACTGCCGGTTTAAGAGACTCAGTTCCTCCGAAGCACGAACTGCTGCTCCATGTAAAACCTCTCCGAGATCCAAAGCTAAAAACGATTGCAAAAGACTAGCCCTTTCCAACTCAAAAAAAAAAATCATCGCTAAGGCGGCAATTAACCTTCTCCTGCAAGACCACGCCTCACGACCTTTGGATCCTAGTACCGT
>LBNU01002330.1:5834-20421 GCA_014162995.1 Artemisia annua
AAGGCTCAGAAGGGTGTATCTAATGGATAATAGCACTAAAAGTGAGTGCTAAAGGGTTATATTTGATTAGAAAATGGTTGGCTTTATATATGGTGTAATTCCTAATTTTCACCTCTTATCATATAAAAATACTTATATCACACGAATGTGATCTCACTGCGGTCTCATAATGATTTCAAATACAAGTTCTAGAATCACATAAATTATCGGCACACTCATAAACAAAGAAATCAAGCATAAAAGGTATATGCCGAAAATAGGCTCGAAATCCTCACATTATAGTGGTAATGGTCATAAAATGTGCAAATAATGTCATTAATCCCGATTCAGACTTCTTATAATTGTTTTGGATACGTTTTCTCTAAAATTCTTTAATTATTTTCAATTTTATTAATTTTTATACCCCCGTAATCGGCGTACATCACTAGAATGTGCGTCGGTCTTTTGTTATAACCACGGTGTTCTCTTGCCAAAAGCGGCGCTTTTCTTATATTTTTTTTTTGTCATTTAAAATTTTTCTCAGATACTATCATAAGCTTTTCTTTATTTTTCAATTATCTTCCCCCCATACTTAAATTAAGCATTGTCCCTAATGCTTTAGAATTAAAAACAAAGTATAACGGGAAAAATAAAGGATAACGGAACTTCCGGGATATGCTTTGTTGTTCTCCCGAGAAATCTCCAAGTTTTTGTCCATCTTTTGTACCATAATCTCATTCCTGTGTACATACATCATGCAACAAACAATTTCCACAAAATGGTAGATTGCCCTTGGCAACTACGTTAGCAATTAGATATCATAGATATAGTTATATTGTTCAAAATTTTCAAGTGGCAATCATTTGCCTAAGTGGTGGTGGTGGTGCAAGTGTTCAATTGTTTTAGGTGGGTACCAACAGAGGTACCCATGTTACAGACCATCAAATTTGTTTAGAACATTGTTTTGAAATTCTTTTTAAAACAAGACCAACATACTGGCCATCTAACCAAATATCCTCGCCGTGCTTCCAGCCAACACCGGCGGTCTTCCATCTGCTTTACCATATGTTCACTGGTTCTATCTCCATCACCTCTGGTAAATCCCTAAGCTTTCCGGTCCCTGCATCTTTCAAGTACCCAAAACTCTTCATTTCAACGGGCTTACACAGCACTTGCCCTCCAAACAACTTCATCTGCTCTTCAGTAAACAATCCCAAGCTTTTCGCAATCCTAGTCACTAAATGTCCACAACAAATCCTAGTGCCACCAGCCGTCACAGCCCCTTAACTTAAATGTTGTGCAATTAACCAAGTTAAATTCAGACTGGACAAATGATGATTCTTGACAAACACATATAGTATCCATAAATCCATCTCTAAAACATACTGCTCATAGTGTGCTCTGTGAAAAATTGACTTCACCATTACTTTGTGAAGTACTTGCAACAATGGGTTCATTATCTTCCAAACTCTCTTTTTACCATAGACTCTCACATCCTCTCCACTGATTTCTTTCCATAATGCAGCAACATTAAAATTCCCAATTGTTCTTTCTCCTTCCAACAGCAATCTCTCAAAATTAACATCTCCCATCTCTTTGTCTGAATGGATTCCTAACAACTTGCTAAACTCCAACAATGTTACTTCAATCTCTCAAAATTAACATCTCCCATCTCTTTGTCTGAATGGATTCCTAACAACTTGCTAAACTCCAACAATGTTACTTTTCTTTCTACTCCTCCTAATCTAAATTTCATGACCTTATCAGCTTCAATATTATCATCACATACCTCCCTTTTCACAGACAAAGACCTGAAAAATTCCAAACACCATTCCATGTAAATTGATTCCCTAATTTCTAAAGCTCTTTTCCACATTTCAGAAGTGATAATCCTGTGACCATATACCACCCTCATCAGTAGCATATCTTCTAAGAACTCATTGCAGCCCATTTGTTTCATGATCCTCCAGCTTATAATTCTTGGTACATCTACCTCTCTTTCTTTCAATCTATTTAATTTGTTGTTTAAGATCTTTCACTCCACTTGGTCCACATGCTTCCATACAAGATTCGGATGTTCACCAGGTTTCTTTTTGGGTGCTAATAATGCTCCCCTGGTTCTTGAGGCAACATTCGAACTTCCTTCACCATGCATGTTCTATTCTCACAATCCCAAACAAGAAATATTAGTTGTTAGAACATATAGCATCATAATCATAGTCATTTAAGCAAATATCATGCATACTTCAATCAAATTGTTCCAGAAAATCGGCGGTTTAAGAAATAAAACCGGCGGTTACATGATAAAATTTTCAAAATTATGAGAAAGTGTGGCGGTTTTAGTAAAATACCCGCGGTTTTGCTCCTCAAAACTGGCGGTTTTTATGTTTTGCACAAAAAATGCTCTGTTTTACTTTTAAGAATCATCCTTAAGGTATCTAGGCATCAAAATTCTATCTCACTCAAGCTTCTAAGATCTTAAAATCATTTATAAGTTTCCAACCAAACATTTAATAACAACATATAGCAGTTTAGGCATCATAATTTCAGAATTTTAAGCATTTTACTCAAAATATCTCGGATATTGATATAGCAACTTTAGAACATATATCCTTCCCTTTAATCTCATAGGAAAATGTTGAATTTATCATATAATCTTACTAATATAGACAATCATTAATATTAGGGCTATGATAAATCCTATTTCTTAATGTGATCATATTTTATCAACTAAACAAAGGGCAAACTTAATTTTCATATAAGATAACACATAATCAAGCATTAAACATTCGTAATTCAAGATATCATAGCAAACCCTAAGTTTTAGTTCATCAAAACCCTAAGAAATTTAAAAGATTAACACAAGTGTAAAAACTTACCCTCATTGTGTTGAAAATAGAGGTTTTGATCTTGAAATCGTTTAAAAACACTCGAAATCTGGAAAAAACCGTCGATGTTATGTGTGTGTGTCTTTGAGTGTTTTCTCAACTCTAGCGCATAATGTCAAAGTGTTCAGTTTTTCAAGTTATAAAGGCTTCCCTCGCTAAAAACTCGGCGATCTTTACTAAAAGAGCGACGACTATTTCTGCAATTTTTCTTACAGTGTACTATGATCCTCTAGAAAATTAACAAGTAGTAATCTAACAATTAAAGCAATCATATAAACATTCACAAATGTTGTTCATTCATCTCTGAAAAGAGGCATACTCATCAAGCATAAGCTTGAGATACAACTTATTCAAAATTTTGTAAAATAACATAGAAAAGAAAAATAAGATAGTAGTATTGTTTCAACTCCATTTCTTGGGTGTTGTTTTGGTGTTTCAGGCAGAAAAATGCTCTGG
This sequence comes from Artemisia annua, assembly GCA_014162995.1. Taxonomy (NCBI): domain Eukaryota; kingdom Viridiplantae; phylum Streptophyta; class Magnoliopsida; order Asterales; family Asteraceae; genus Artemisia; species Artemisia annua. Next base: position 9,158 of record LBNU01002330.1, read on the forward strand.
TGACATAATGTCACCGAGCTTGTAAGAACCAGATGGTTTAGTGTCAATAATAGGTTCAGATGGTTTTGGATTTTCTTCCTTATTAGGGACAGCTTCGAGTTCTTCATTAATTTCAGCCCACAAGGTAATCTCTCCATACTGGTAGTTGATCATGCTCCTAGTGTGTTCCATGAATGTTCTACCTAGTATTACATCAGGTTCCACATCATCTTCCACAGGGTTAACATAGAATTCTAGTTCATAACTTGTTGTTTTCTCCATATAATCACCCAAGGTCTCTCCTACTAGTTCCATAGACAGCTTCTTATCAATTTTCTTATCTCCATTCTCCAAAACTTCATACTTTAAATCAAGTTTGACCACATATTCCTGGGAAATAAAGTTTTTATCTTTGTAAAGGTCTAAAATTCCATCTGAAGCAAACATCCCCTCAATATAGCATGGTGTTACATATTTTTCTTCATCTTCGTTGCCATTTCCAATCCTATGAAGTAAGAATACCTTGGTTTTTTCATTCATCTCAGGGGCATAAGGATTCATTCTCCAGAAACTTCTCCCAAGAACATTAGTGTCTGGGTTGATAGTTAGTAAGCCTTTAGAAAAATCTATGACTCCATTTGTTTGTTCCATAAAATTTCTCCCTAAAATCACATTGTGCTCCCATTCACTTTCAGTTGGGTTAACATCAAATTCCACAAAGAAAATGTCCCTATTCATTTGCACTAGCAACCTCTTAACAACTTCTTTCCTACCATCCTCTTTTTCCTTAATGCTCACCCTTAGTTTTTTCATTAACTCCTTTGATATTAAGCTCCTGTTGTAATCCAAATCAGCCACAACATCATTAGCATAATTGTTCTCAATAAAACATGGAGTAATAAACTTCATGTAACACCCTTCAGTCTCCATTCTAGGAAAAATATGAACCCTTTGTTTACTTTCCTTGTTATCAGATGTAATCTCAAAAGTAACTTCTCCCTACCAAGTGTTCTTGCTCCCCACTTGGTCTTTCTTATCACTTATAGGTCCTAAGTTTGATTTCTTCTCCATTTCTATAGCATTACAGCACAACATCAAATTAAACATTAGTAGGTTAGTTAAATAAGTCATAAGTTCATAATAATATTCCAACAACTTCATATAAGTCATATATGTCAAGATATGAATCTGTTTAATCATCATTGATAAGAAACAAGCTTTCTGCAGAAATTTTTGCAGAAAAGTTTGGCGTGTTTTTATTAAAATGCGGTGGTTAGGTGGTATTTTTGCCATTACAATTAAAATTTTCCAGAAGTACGGCGAGTTTATGTAAAAAAATCGGCGTGTTTCTAGGTTTTTTCATTCTTCCATAAGAGATATTATCATTCATTAATTCAGATACGATTTGAAAACATATTGCAATTAAATTCTCTTCTATAATAGCAATCCAATATAGCATTTGCAAGCAAACAATTAAAAAGTAAAGGCAAAATATTTTTGTATTTTTGATTTTAATGTGCATCATATACTTATGCCATAATTTAGATAGTAAAAACAAAAGAAACAAAAGTCCTATGCTCTCAAAATCTGGAATAGACATTATACAAGTTTGTTTTGGGTTTTGTGAAATCAAATCCAACAGCTCTTTACTGTATCAAAAGCTCAGCGGTTTTTGTCTGAAAAACCGGCGCTCTTTATATCTCAGAAACAAAATTTTCTCAATTTTAAGTAAAAATTCTTAGTATATAAGTAGGTTTTCTTTTTGCAAACTAACAATATGATTCAAACTAGCCTCCCCGGCAGCGGCGCCAAAAACTTTGATGTGTTTCGAAAGCTCTATATTTATTAAACTAGTTTCACCATTTTCCTTATTACACAAAACACATGGGCAAAAGTATCACCCCCGTTTCTAGCAAAGGTTTGAGGTAAGACCAGGTCGTCCCAAGAGAGGATGTTGTTTCTTATTGCTAGTTATAGGTAACAAAATTAAGTTCAAATGATTGTCACTTATCACTAAAATCGTTTTTTGTTGGATTTAAGTTCTTTGAAATGTTTTCCCAATTTATATTAAAAATATGTTTATTCAAGGCAAAGCTCATGAGAATAATGAGAGATATCACAGAAGTTACATGGACAATGCATACGAGTAAGACATGATGGGTAATCACATTAACTAGTATATCTATCCTATGTAAAAGAATCTCCTTTCGGCCTTTGATTCTGGATACACAGAATGCATAAAGTTTGGTCCAAGTATGAAGTATATAACTTGCATTTCCTCTAGTCAAATCGTTAGACTTAAGACTAGCCATTAAACATAACATAGCTGAGGTTATTGTTTATTTTACTAAGCAATTCTCACAAGCATAGCAATGAATTGTTATAGACAGACATTTCATAATATAACCAACATGATTGAATCTTTCGACCTTTAGGCAATCACTATGATCAATCAAGACAAACAATAGAACACTAAACAATGTCATATCAAATGAAAGTAACATAGATTCAGTATTCATAACATAATTCTCATAACAAACATGGCTTAACTGCCTTAAACAAACATAAGGTTACTACTCCATATCATTCATAAAGTTACACATGTAAACAAGTATTTCTAACATCATAATGAAATTATACCGAAAGTATTTAAGCTTCACGTGTGGTTCCTTCGACTTAGCTAGTGGTTTTGGTGCAAACCACTACTAACTGCTTCTATGATCAAGTATCTTTTGTTGTTGTTGTGTTGTGTCTAATACTCCGAGTTAGGCTCCTATTTATAGAGTGGATGCAACCCTAACTCGTCCCTGAACGTTTATGACAAGCAAGTGATCGGTCTTGCCATTTAAGTTAGCTCATTTAATGTAGAAAGTATAACTGCCATGTGAAGTACGCCGCGCATGTTATGTAAAACCGGCGTGCTTTATCTCGCGAAACCGGCGCTTATATTGTGTATAACCGGCGTACTTTATATTTGACTCGTAGGTATACAGTTGACCAAAGATGCCCGTAAGCGGCGCTCTTCCTTCTCATAAGCGGCGTGCTTTAATCCAAACTATGTCTTTTTCCTTTTATGTTTACAAAGTCATCTATCTCGTGTATTCCTCGTTACTTTCATAAGACCTTTGTCCTGCAAATATATTCTTGTATTAAGTATCAAAAGTCCTAGAAATGTGGCTATTTTATCCTATAATTCATATAATATCGGGGTATAAATATGTATAATACGAGACTCATCCAGCCCTTAGGTAGCTCATCCAGCAGACCCATGCCCTGCCTTGCAACGTTTAGTAAGTCTGTGACAGTCAACTTTGACGGTAACGGAGGAGCCGTCACTGTGAAGCGCTGCGTGGAAGAAAGGTGCAGCCACTTTTTCTGCCATCATTGCCTACGTCGGGAGGGTGGGAGTGTTCGAACGTTGTACTTTCTCAAATTGCTCGGCAAGTCATGCAAACTGGTTGGTCAGCTCCGAAGTGCCATTGTCAGTTGGTAGCGGTTGACCGTTGGTCATCTCGAGGTTGGTAACGGGAATAACGGTAGTCGGGTTTTGGTTTAGAGCCAATGATCTGAAACTAGAAATACGAGTAGTAAGACTTCGTCAGAAAGTCGCATCAGGGTTCGGATTCAAATCATGAAAAAGAGTAGTTGGATTGGTCGTAAATCGACGTGCGAGGATACTAAGTGATGTTACGGCTTGAAATATTCGACTTAAGAAATTGAGTGATTAGCGAGTTATATCGGAAATCCTTCTATAAACTGAGTGATCTCAAAACGAGTTATTGATTGATGCCCAAAATGGACTTTTCAAAAAAGCATGATGTATCAGAATACTCAGGAAACATGTCATACCGGGATACTTCAGAAAACATGAAAGAGTGGAAATCGTATGATGAATGTACAGAGTTACTATCTCCAATAACGTAAGTGAACAAGGATGTACTAAAGAGAGGCATAGTTGTGACAACGGTATAATGTAGATACAAGTGTTTCAATAGGAATTGAACCACACGATATACTCCACAGGATAGTAATAATATTACTAATAATAATAATAATGCAATTAATAATAGTATTATGAAATTGGGATGCTGAAAGCATTAGCACAGAAAACATAAGACAGAAAATAGAACCTTAGCTTGGCAGGCGCGCGTCGGTTTCCGGATCAGTCATTTGAAGAATGGTTATAGTCTAGGTTTTAGTTAGTTACCTAGTTCTCTATAAACTTGGTTCTGATACCAATCTGTAACTGTTAGGAAAACGTTTATTCATTTGAAAGACTCGATCACCCCGAGTATAGTTTAGCATTATGTAGCTCGTAGTATTTATCATATTAGTTAGTAGTTAGTAATAGTTAAGTAACATCGTGGAGGAAGGACGGGTCTCTACCCACTATATACCTGATCTACAGCCCGAGTGTAGGCGTTTAAGTTGTTGTATAAATACCCCTCTCCCACCAAGGGAGAGGGTCGGAGCTTCCTTTCACTTAATCTAATATCTCTTTTTCTCTTCACTTTCTCTCTCTAGGAATTCCGCCTAACTCTCTCTCTCTCTCTCTCTCTCTAGTTTTCTTCCATAATTCTAACCATAAACACAAGTACCATATATGTTATGATTATGAGAATCCTACAATTGGTATAAGAGTCAAGGTTTCATCTTAGGGACTTGGTATACTCGGATTTGTGTTTGGTTTTGTGCTTATTTTTGGTTCGAATGGTTTTATTTGAAAACATCTTGATTTGATTTTGTTAGTGGTTAGACATGTTTTATGGTTGTACTTTTATGTTTAGGTGTGTTTGATAAACTTAGTTTGGTGCTTGGATTGGCTGATTCACGTGGTATGTGGTAGATCGGGTGAAATTCGTGGGTCATTCTTCATAGCGATTTGCTTTTCTGCTCATTTTTCTTATTAGTGATTTCCTCATTGTTCTTAATGGCGATTTGTTCCTGATTTGTCCTGTTTTGATGGCGATTTGGTAGCATTTGTTTTGGCGATTTGGTCTTTTGCCAAAAAAGGGGAGTAAAAACAAAACGCTAGATAGTGACAGTTGTCCTGTTCTAAGTGGCGATTTGCTCTTGGGTAGCGACTAGCTCTTGTATTTTGCTAGCGATTTGTTATAAGCTCTTGGTGGCAATCTGATAGTTAATATAACAAGATCAAATATCCAAACTAGACCTCAGTTATGTTTAAGCAATACTAAACATTCATTGATAAGTACATATCACTTAAAACAATCCAACAAATCCAAAGAACAACTAATCAAACCTAAACCCACTCAAGTCTAACATCACACATCTAGACAAGATTCTAAACGTTAAGCTCAAGTATCATGATCTCAGATCTGTTCAAATAAAGTACAAATCGAGTACAAATCGATTAAGATTTTCGTGTTATGAACATAAAACCATCATAGATCGATTTTAGAAGCTAAAGTTCTATTCTATTTTCGAATCACAAAGTTAGAACAAAAACCACTTGGCTTCATCCTTCTTTTCGCTCGATTAAACAAACCCCACGTACCATTAATCCAATCCGTAAACAACAAGATCCAAAACATCTATCCATATTTTTGTTGCTACCTTCATGTGTCAAAGAAACGGATCTCAGATTTTAAAACTTGTTCTCAAATCGTGAAAGATTTACAAGCCACAATCCATCATCGATCCTTTGTAGAAGAATACTCTTCTTTGCAATATCCGAATAATTTAAAAGAAAAACAAAAACCTTATGGTTTCATATTTCTTTTGATTCGGTTTTAAAGATAATAAAAACAAGATAACAACCAAGATCTCAGTTCCATTTCATGTATCATATGATTATTTCATGATCGTTTCAGATCCAAACAACACGAAAAGAAATACATCATTGATCTTACTTTTGTTTATATCCGAATACATTAAAGTAATAACATAAACAACTCGTGTCCATGTCATCTATTCATTCGGTTTGAACAATAACAAAAAAAAAGAAGCAAAATAAAAACCTACCGTATTTGAATCTCCTTTTGGTTACACAAGAAAGAAATCACTATCGTGCTAGATTAAGTGTTCGGATTGAAGAGTTTTAAGGGACTGTTTTTTTTTCTCTTGGGCGACTGATTGGAGAGTATGAAAGAGTGATTGCTTTTTTTGTTAAGAGGCGTTATTAGGGTTGTGACAAAGTGTGATTAGTGAGCTTCTTATAGCAAATTTTTAGGGTTAAGTATTATTAGTGGTTTTGGGCTTATGATTAGTTTGTAAGTTGGGCTTGTGATTTTCTTAATTGGTTGGGCCTTCGGTTGGTTTGTAGTTCTAAATCACAAGGGACAATTTGTTTACTTATTTTTGAACTGCTACTCGTTTTGGATATGGATAAAATTGTTGGTGAGTTACAAAAGTTATGTTTATGTGATTTGGAGGTATTGGTAGTATTTCAGCAACAGTTGTGGTTGAGCTCCAATATCCGAGTGTGATTATTGTTTGGGTAGAGATATTTATTGAACTACTACGGGGTTTATTCTTGAACTACCACGGGGCTTATTCGAATTTCAAAACACAAACGTTGTCTGAATTTCACTAAGAACTATCTACTTCATCACTTAAACCCATTTCAACCATTCTTAAAACACAATCACTAATCATTAAACCAATTCACCAGTTGTCATAACTCTTTCATGTAATCATCATTTCATGGTTTCTTCTTGATTTTGTAAAATCCTGCGAAAGAATCTATTTCTCTGTTTAAATCATAGAATTGTAAAATCCCATGCACGTTCATAATAATGTCTACTAATTCAGATTTTGTCATCTCTGAGATACTCAAACTGTACGACGTGATCGATGAATATATGATTTCGAACCCTGCACAACAAGTAAATGTGTTTGAGTCTGATAACACTGAAATGGAATCATCGTGCTCGAATTCTCAGGAGAAAGACTTTCTTCAGCCACTTAGATTGCCCGATAATGCAAAGAACAGTTGCATTGAATGTTTTTGACTACTTCATTCACATCTCACGGTACTTTTAGAGGGAACTGGATTCAAGATGGGATTCGAACGTGCATTTGCAACACTCTTTGGTCAAGATGTCCAAACTTTCACCGCACAATGATTCTAAACTTAGATCAACTACAACTACAACTTGACCAAAGAGAATCTTCCAAAATTGGATCCATGGCTGCCCTTTGTGTGATCAACAAACAACTCCAAGTGTTCATCGATTCAAAATTCACTTTAGAATATGACTACTATAGTCAGATGAGAAATAAGTGTTTTGCTGATCACACGGTAATCGAGGTTGACACGTTCAGAGATACACTCCACCAACTCATGGGTAATGTTAAAAGGTTCATTCATGAAAGAGCACAACATCAACAAAGTAGTGACAATAAGTCTGCTAAGCATGACACAAATGACTGCTCTGGCATTGATATTAATCACAGATCTGAACATGATCGAGTATCATCTACTGAGGTACATGTCACTGATCAACATATTGTGCCTTCTAATGAACGATAACATACTGATTAAGTTAAACCCACTTATGACACATATTTGTTGCAAAAGATTGATAGCAATACCATCTCTAATTCAACAAAAATGAATCATAAATGGGGAGAAAGTGATCAGGATGTTGATCGTGATGATGTGTCAAGTTCTTTGTTTACGCCCTAGTCTTTCAAATCAAATGATATGGTTGATAGAGAAGTTTTTAACGAACTTTCAAACAGATTTTTACAACTTGAAAAACATTATATTTCACTTGAAATTGCAATGCAACAAAAGGAAGAAAGTTTTCAAACTAACCAACCATATAAAAATCCGGAACTTCCTGATTTCCGTGAATTCTTTATGATTAATGATTTGAACACTCAGCTAGAAGCCAAAAACTTAACAATCAACAACCTGAAAAACCGTATTACGGAGATGTGTAATATGTGTAATGATGTTAAGTATAAACATGACTGTGAGATTATTGCAACTAGGAACAATGAATTGGTACAAAAAGTGGCTGAATTAATCAAGGAAAATGAGACTTTGAAAATTCATTGCAATGACTTGTGTGACTCAATCAAAGAAACTATAACTAATACTTTAGAACAAACAACCTCTTTGATTGCCAAAAATGATGAATTCAAAGCTCAACTTCTGGAAAAGGGTTTCAAAATTACAACATTAAAGAACGAGCTAAGAAAAGCAATAGGGAATTGAATACTGTGAACACTAAGTTTGCAAAACCATCAATCTTGGGGAAACCAGTTTTACAATCGAATAGAAATCAATCAGTTGTTAGACAACCGACTGCGTTTAGATCTGAACGTCCAAAATTATCAAAAACACGGTTTGCCTCCCAAGTTGATGCGAAACAAGTTTCGAAAAAACAAGTCACTCCACATTATTTGCCTAAGATAATTGCTTCTAGTTCTGTTAAACCTCAACATGTAGCTACTCCTGCTCCTAGCTCCTCTAGGATTAGTTCGAAAACAGTGTCGAAACCAAGCATTAAGATTCAAAACACTTATGATATAAACGACTTAGACAAGAACTATGATCTAGAAAAGGCTAGGAAAAGGGCACTACTTCATAAGGATGGAATCTTAGGTTTACAACCTCGTATGGTGCCTCCTTGTTTATTGAGGAACATTGCTAAGGTTCAACCTGTTAAGTCTAGGAGTTATAGTAAGTCATCTACAATGCATAAGAAGCCAAACAAACCTAAAATATCCCCTAGGTGGATACCAACTGCTAAATCTTTTGAGACTAGGAATAACCATAAGTCTTCCACTATGCATAAGAAACTTAACAATCCTAGACCTTGCCACAAGTGGATACCAACTGATAGAATTTTTAAGAATGTTGGACTTAAGTGGATACCTACCGGAAAGCTGCTTACCGATGGCAGTGCCATGGATGACCGTGAAACCCCCAAGGGTTTGGATTCTAATGTCACTAACCCATATATATGCAACCAAATTTGTAAAGTTAGAGCAGGTAGTCCTTACTCAGTTGCAGGTACATCGATCATTTACTACATGAGAAGACTCAAAGTTTGGAGGCCTAAAGCAAGCATATATCCTGTTTCAGGAGGTCTGGAATTTCAATGTTGATATATGTGTACTATGAAGTCTATTCACATCAGTTCAGGCCTCGTTCTTCAACGACTATGACGTTTGAACAATTCAGATCAAGCCTCATTTCTCAACGTCAACATTATGGCGTCTGCTGACAACACTTCAGGCCCCGTTCATCAAAGAAAAGAAAGGTGTACGATTCAGGGCACCTTATCTTCAAAAGAAGAGTAATCTTCTTGTTTATGACCATTCAGGGCGCCTTATCTTCAAAAGAAGTTACATGGACAATGCATACGAGTAAGACATGATGGGTAATCACGTTAACAAGTATATCTATCCTATGTAAAAGAATCTCCTTTCGGCCTTTGATTCTGGATACACAGAATGCATAAAGTTTGGTCCAAGTATGAAGTATATAACTTGCATTTCCTCTAGTCAAATCGTTAGACTTAAGACTAGCCATTAAACATAACATAGCTGAGGTTATTTTTTACTTTACTAAGCAATTCTCACAAGCATAGCAATGAATTGTTATAGACAGACATTTCATAATATAACCAACATGATTGAATCTTTCGACCTTTAGGCAATCACTATGATCAATCAAGACAAACAATAGAACACTAAACAATGTCATATCAAATGCAAGTAACATAGATTCAGTATTCATAACATAATTCTCATAACAAACATGGCTTAACTGCCTTAAACAAACATAAGGTTACTGCTCCATATCATTCATAAAGTTACACATGTAAACAAGTATTTCTAACATCATAATGAAATTATACCGAAAGTATTTAAGCTTCATGTGTGGTTCCTATGACTTAGCTAATGGTTTTGGTGCAAACCACTACTAACTGCTTCTATGATCAAGTATCTTTTGTTGTTGTTGTGTTGTGTCTAATACTCCGAGTTAGGCTCCTATTTATAGAGTGGATGCAACCCTAACTCGTCCCTGAATGTTTATGACAAGCAAGTGATCGGTCTTGCCATTTCAGTTAGCTCATTTAATGTAGAAAGTATAACTGCCATGTGAAGTACGCCGCACATGTTATGTAAAACCGGCGTGCTTCATCTCGCGAAACCGGCGCTTATATTGTGTATAACCGGCATACTTTATATTTGACTCGTAGGTATACAGTTGACCAAAGATGCCCGTAAGCGGTGCTCTTCCTTCTCATAAGCGGCATGCTTTAATCCAAACTATGTCTTTTTCCTTTTATGTTCACAAAGTCATCTCTCGTGTATTCCTCGTTACTTTCATCAGACCTTTGTCCTGCAAATATATTCTTGTATTAAGTATCAAAAGTCCTAGAAATGTGGCTATTTTATCCTATAATTCATATAATATCAGGGTATAAATGTGTATAATACGAGACTCATCAAACTCCCCCATACTTAAACCAATGCTTGCCCTCAAGCATAAAAGAAATGTCTTTTCAAAAACTAAGTCTCGTATAAGTTTCAAAAGTATATATTTGTTGTGCATCCAAAACAACCAAGAATAACATGACATGCTCCTCACGAAAGTATCAAATTTTCATATTCACTCTTATAGCTCAGTCATAATTTATAGATTAACCATATGCTTGTAAAAGAAACAAAACTGCACCGACATGGCGTAAGCACCAGGTAAAAATATCAAAGAGGTCTTTTATTTGGTTTAAGGGTTATAAGGTAGGTTTTTGGAATAATTGTTGCAAACACTTAAGTCGGGAAATCATTTTTCTTAATTCTTTTTCATCACTTTTTCTTTTCTTAACCATATTATAACAAACATAAAGCGTGCACTCTTCATACACATCGTAATTGGTATACAACCATACTTTTTTTTTTCATACCCTCCAATCTCATATTCCCGACTAAGCAACATATTTTTGGTTGTTTTCATGGTGGATAAATAGAAACGATAATTTCAAGGCTCAGAAGGGTGTATCTAATGGATAATAGCACTAAAAGTGAGTGCTAAAGGGTTATATTTGATTAGAAAATGGTTGGCTTTATATATGGTGTAATTCCTAATTTTCACCTCTTATCATATAAAAATACTTATATCACACGAATGTGATCTCACTGCGGTCTCATAATGATTTCAAATACAAGTTCTAGAATCACATAAATTATCGGCACACTCATAAACAAAGAAATCAAGCATAAAAGGTATATGCCGAAAATAGGCTCGAAATCCTCACATTATAGTGGTAATGGTCATAAAATGTGCAAATAATGTCATT
>LBNU01002330.1:28557-46235 GCA_014162995.1 Artemisia annua
ATAAATAATTTTATTACTAGGACGGAGGAAAAGAGAGATGTATAATAAAAAATCACAGTTCTTTTTCTGCTATTTGATAGATAATCGGTTAGGGGTTAATTTTATTGAGATTTTGAGACGTATGGTCGATCTGGTGGTGTGTGTTGTTGGCGAAAACGTGTAACTGACTTAGCTCAAAATAAAGCCTATTAAGGTTTTGTAATTTTATGTTGTTGTTTGGTGACTAGGAGATTAACGATGTGTCTAGACAAAAACACTTGCTTTTAGGGTCTTATGGTTGTATTACAGATAAAGTATGTTACGTTATAATCGATCGTGGTATGGTTATTGTTTTTGATCGGTTAGTAAAAAAATTATATAGTACTAGAAGCTTTTCTAAGGAGATTTCTTAAAAATATTTTAAATCGAAGTCTCTGCTAGACTGAATCGATTTATAGTCGCATGAGTCCCTTGGTTTCACTGAAATTATTGAAAAAATGCCCGTAATAGTCCTTTCCTGTTTAAAATAAACATAAGATAATATACTGTCCATAAAAGCAATTATTTATACAACTGATTTCACATTCTCTTCTTAAGACCAATTTTATAAATGATAATAACAAAATCCAAAAACACTCTATGACCGAAGTTAATGTAAGCCACAATTGTTTCTTAGCCTCGCGATTAAATTTTCATGTCCGAGTGTCAAAAAGTCACTGATAATTGTAATGGGTGCCCAAAAAATATTATTAATATTCACTACAATGTTGAATCGGATGTATCAAGAAAATAAATTTTTTACATACAAATAACAGTTAGACGCATGAGCAATATTTATAAATCATCCAAATATAACTCAATAAGAGACAAATCATTATTTGTCTTGAATCAATATAATATTAAATCGAAATTCTACCTAAAATTATGAATAAATAAAATGTTCAAAAAATGTGGTTTCCCACTATAAAAAAAGCAATAACCACATTTCACTAGATTATTAAAAACGTTGCATTATTAAAAGGACGATAACAGGGAGCGTCTGACATTGTCAGACGGTACCCTTTTAATTAGAGACTGTAACGCCATAGTTTTTCTATTATGATTACAGGGTAACATGGTACCAGGTAATGTAAAGACATCAACGCTTGTTATATTGTGCCATAGATAAATCTAGGGAACTATTTTACACATTTTCTTAGTGTTTGCTATTAAGACACACAGTTTTTGGTTTATTTTTTAGTAGCATACATTCCTCATTACTTATTATAATGTATTAAACGCTGGATTCTTAACACTCAAGTTGTTCAACTTGTTTGAACTGTTAGTATATTAGAGTAATTTTGCATATTTTGTGTTTGATCATTGTAAACGTCTGTTGTTCCTGACATCATATCTACCATAGACATCAACGTCCGATGCACATCAGGGGCGCACTCTATTCTGGATTAAACATGCCAAGTTAAGAGGGGTTACGGATCCCAATCCATAAAAAACCACAGGTCTGTAAGCATCAGCCGGCGCGGCCCGCCCCGCATGTACTAGGGTTTAACCCTAAAGTTCTCCACTCCAAAATTCCTCTAAAATTCGTCTTAAAATAAGAAAAAACGTTCTATATATATAGAAAACGCGGGCTGACGGCGTCAGCCCAATAGGTGACGTCGTCAGCTCGGCGATTAGGGTTTCCTGACGGCCTTGGTTGACGTGGTCATAATTGCTGGTTCCAGATCTGACGGCCTTGGTTGACGGCGTCACAATTTACACTACGAACTCTCTGGCCCGTCACGAGTCTTTTTTCCACTTCTGGACTTCACTTGTTCCTGACGGCGTCACTTAGTAGAGTGTGACGGCGTCACCTTCAGTAATCTTTAAGGTCTTTTGAGTTTTTGTTGTTTTCCGCACTTTTTCACTCCGAAAACGCCCGAAAATGCTTCTTTTGCGATTTTCCCTTCAAAAGTACCTAAAATGAGAAAAGAAACGACTTTGGGTGAAATCCAAACCAAAAACATACGAATTAGGACTCAAACCGACCCCTAAAAACGTAACATTTTTCGTCTCATCAGTTTATCAAAAATCCCAAAAATATTCTTCTTATCCCTCTTATCAGTTTGATTCTTTATCCCTTACCCTCTCGAACCATTTGATTCTTTCTATGTCTCATCCTCACCTTCTTGATTGTCAATGGTGTGGTGGTCCTTATAATGGTGGTAATTGCCCCTGTTGTGGCATGGTAGAGTCAGGAAACGGGTCTTTCTATAACCAGAATCCCTATTCCTACTATGACACGACCGATTTATTCCATTAGCTACCGCACTATGAGACTCAGCAGTTTTACTGTTGTGAGTACTGTGGTGGTTCACACTGCAGTTATGATTGTCAATCGGGAAACACGCTTGTCTATGAGCAGGTTCCTGATAACAATTATGACTCCAGCACATACAATTCACAGCCACATCAGTTTTACTGTTGTAAGTATTGTGGAGGTCCACACTTCAGCTCGGATTGTCAAACAAGAAATCCATTTCCTTGTAACGATTATGACTATCCGTATCATGACCAACCTCCACAGTACCAAATGATTCACACAACTCCTCAAGAAACTCAGCAAGACCTTTGTCTAAAAGCTCTTGAAGTATTAAAAGAACTTAAGGAGGAGTTGAATAGCACAGCATTTCAAAATGCTCCCAGTTTTTCTTGTGTATATTGTGGGGGTCCTCATGATGATTATCAATGTCAACCTTCCGGTTTTAACAATTCCCCACCCCCACAATGTTCTGTCATTCAAAATTCACATGAGAAATCCATGGAAGAATTGTTAGCTGAAGAGCAGGCTGCTAAAATAAATTCCCAAGATGCTTTTGAAAAATCTATTAGGGAATCAATTGCAAAAGAAAAAGCAGCCAAATCTAGCTCTCAATTTCGTTTCATTCCTGATGACAGTGATGATGAAGATACACTTGATATTCTACAATTCTATAAAGATTCATCAAGTTCATCAGTTGATACTCCAGCAGTTGAGATTCCATCTCAATCAACTGCTATCACACCCGAAATTCCCACTCACTCTCTAATCATGGGGGATGAGCATCTTAGCACTATTCCTACAAAGGAATCGGACGAATTCATAAAGTCTAGTGCTGAGAGCCTTGTCCCAATCCCAAGAGAGTCACAGGGAATTTTTGATCATGTGTGTGATCTTCCTTCCCCTCTTGAGTGTCCAAAAGATCAATTTGAAACTTTCTCTGATTGTAGCGAAGATTGTGCATCTTATGGAGACATCGAGTATGTTGAGGCATCAGTTCCACATTCTGATGCTGATCATCTTCTTGAGGAGTTCGCCGATGAACTCACTCACATCAATCCGCTTCCAACGGGAAGTAACGATGATCTCTTTGACTTTGAAGCCGATCTAGGAGAAATTGAAAGTCTCTTATATCATGATCCGTCACTCACTTCTTATCCCAACAGTCCAAGAGAGAATGTTATTCACCTTGTTCCCGAAACATTTAATGCGACTTTCACCAAACCTATATTTGAATTTGAATCTGAATTCACTGTGATTTCTAACAATCCAATCTTTGATGAGGAGAGTGATGAGTCCATAATGGAACAAGAATTCATAGATTTACATCATGTGAATGATTCTCTTCATAGGAGCTGTCTCGCGGTGAACTCACTCATCATTCCATGACTCCTCCGGAGTACTGAAGCCGGGGGAGATGTCCTAAACTCATGAGAATCTTGAATTCCCACCCTCCACCCGGGATGTTTTCAACACCAAAGAGCTTAACCTTTGAAATCCAAACGAGTGCAACTGCACTTGATCTGAGGAACAAAATTCTGTATCATGATTGTTTATCATGACATTCTTTCTTTTCTTCACCATACTCGGTGACATCCTCGTCTTGCTTCACTCATTCGGCGAGTCGAAGACATATCTTTGACCCGGCATTTCCATATATCATTCTTTTGAATGAAAGTCCGATGGAGAATTGTTCATCATTGCTTCCCCAAGCAACCAATGAATTACGGGGTCGAGTCAGCTAGCGACTGGTACAAACCAAAAAAAAACCAAAGTAAGGCATGGCATGAGGGGTTTGTACCCTAAGTTGTCGGGGGTGTTTCCCCTGCGTTGTTGGCATGTATATATATATATATATATAGTCGTATTGTCAGTATCATAATATATATATTATAATATATATATATATATTATATAATATATATATATAATATAGTACCTATATATATTTTAAAAATACATCATCATTCTTACAAGAAGTGATAGCTTTTAGTTTGAAGAAGCTTTTAGCTATTTGCTTATTTTTTCAACTTTGTTCCAACACTTAGCTTGTAATGTTATCATTTTTACGTTCAAGGTTCGGCATAGTGCCGGGACGTTTGAATATTGAGGACAATATTCAATTCTAAGTGTGGGGAGGGAATCTGGCGAATTTCATCACATATTTTACTACTAGTGCCCTAATTCCCCCATTTTGGCCAAAAAAATTTTTTTTGTGAGTGCTTTGCACTTACACAATAAATGGTTATCAGTCCACCATGTCTAACCCACATAAGGACTGGCTATTCCAGGAGCAAACGGCTCTTGGTAAAGATATGTCAAATCCGTTTATGGCTGACAATTTGCCAAAAATTGCATGGTATTCAACTCACCATATCTTTGATAGTGATGAGTTGGCTAGCCCGCAAGGTTATGGCTTGTGGTAAAGGCAGTGGAAAACCATAATAGGTAATCAACTCACCAAGATGATGACTGAATTCCATCAAGAGTTGGCTAGTCCATAAGCAAACGGCTTCTGGTAAAGACTAATCAAATCCGTTTAAAGCTGAAGGTTTGCTCAAAATCATATGGTTATCAGTGTACCATAGTTCTTACTTGAACTGAAACATTTGGCTACTCCAGAATTAATGGCTTTTGGTAAAGAGATTCAAATCTATTAAATTTTCATAAAAAATTGCTAGAGACTAGCAATAGTTTAGTGTGGGGGATTGATGAGTGCTCAAACACTCATCATTTTTGGTCAAATCTGAGCTGCAAAACATTTAAAAACACTAAAAAATGCATCAAAATGCTGAAAATATCCCAAAATTGTGTTTTATGTGTTTCAAATGCAAAATGAGTAAAAACAGGTGAAAAACGAACAAAGTTTGCATAATTGGCAGTTTCAGCCCTAAACTTTCATAAATTGGCAAAAATAGTCCCTGGTATTCAAAATGTGGAAAATTATCATTCAAGGTCCCTGTATTATTTAAAATTATCAAAACTGGTCCTTGAATGAAACTTTTTATCAAATGGCAAGAATGGCCCCTCAACTTTGAATTTTGGCAGATTTAGTCCCCGGATGATTTTATTTTGGAAAATGAACAACAAAGGTCCTTATGGAATCATAAAATGGCAAGAAATGTCCTTGGAAGTGAATTTTGGAAAGTTGGCATGAATGGTCCCTGAAATTTCAGCCTTGGCATAATTAGTCCTTAGGCTAATTTATTACTACAAACCAAATGGGCCATTATTTATCACCCAACACTTCACCCTTTTACCTAAACCCATTAAAACCCCAACCCATTTCACCCTTGGCCCAATTTCCTTCCCCTGGCCCAGTCCAGTCCAACCCAACACCCTTATAATAAAATCCCACACCCCCGTTTTATTACTCCCTCCAATCAATGAGGTCAAACAAACCTACCTTCTTCCCCCACGTGCTACCTGCTACTGTAACTCACCTCACCTCCAACTCACCCTCACCATTCCATGTCCCCTTGGTCTCCACTAAGTTCCAAGGAGCATTAATTGTTCCTTATAACCCTCCAAGATAACTCAAATAGTGAACATGACTTTTTGGTGCCAAAAGCTTTTAAAGGTCAAGATCACTCCAAACTCATCCAAGGGTCCAAATTCATGTTGGGATTGACTCAGAAACACTCCTTGGTCCATATATATCAAGAAAAGAAGAAAGAGAAGAATCAGTTAGTTGGTAGTAGTTATAGTGTAGTTTAATATAACGTCTTAGTGTATTTTTACCATTGGAGTTGTTTTCCTTGCTTTTTAAATGTAATTTCAGACATTTAAGTGTAATCTAAACCTATCTTAATCATTAATTTCAAGTTTCCAAGTATTATTCAGTTTTTTCACTCATTTAGCTCAAAAATCTCATTTATGCCTTAAGGTGTTAATGTTGTTGTTTCAGTGTTCCATTAGGTTTAAATAAGTTACTTTTAAGCTTTTATAAAGCTTTCAAAGCATCAAAACCTGTTTAGCTCATAAAATCAAAAATACTCAAAAATCATGAAAAATAGATGAAAAATCAAAAATCAGTTGATAGAAGAGAATAAGCAATGGAGAATGGTGGAAACTGAATGGCAATGGTTTTAGTGCCTCATGGGAGGTGTTAGGCTAGTAGTGGTACCTTAGTTCTCAGTTCTCATCTTGGAAGTCTTTGTAAGCTCATACTTTGATTTTTACCATTTCACTGTACACGTGTTTGTATCTGTTTATGTTTGTGATTTTATGGTTTTTAGATTTAAATCAGTAATAATAATGCTTTAAACATAGTCCTTGTTCATTAGTTTCCATAGATTGCTCAGTTGTTCAATTTCAATGTCATAATAGCATAATATAGATTTATGTGTATTTGTGGTAGTTGTTTATGTTTATGTGCTTGATTTAGCTTAATATATCACATTGAATCAGTAGAAATCAGTTGCAAGGTCTAAATCAGTCTCATACATTGAAAATCAAAAATCAGTATATGTAAAGGTGTGTTTGGTTTAAGATAGTTACCTGTGTTCCAGGGTGTTTCAGTGGTTGTTTATTGTTAAAACATGTTACAATAGGTTGTATTAGTTCAGTTATGTCATAAAAACCAATTGTCATTTTATTGAAAGTCAAAATCTTCTTTGAATCCTCCTATTGTGTTCACTGTCAAGGTTTTGAGTAGCATATTCATCCATATCTGTTCAATAGTGGTTAAAATAGCTTAATCTTATTTCATTACAGCTTATTATAACATATTAAGTCAATATATAGGAAGAATTAGAAATCCATTAAAGTCAACTTTTCAAGAAGATCTCAAAAGTCAAAATTTCATAGTAAGAAAATTTTTGAATAAACTTGTTAATTTTCTCTAGGATTTAATATTAGGTTTCAATACTTGTGCTTTTAGATTATTAATATTTTGCTGCTCATTTTCATCAAGTTATTTTTAGTTATTTTATTTAAGTTAGTTAAACTGCTTATTTCACTGCTTTGTTTGGCCTGTTTTTCCAAATTATGCCCTGTACCAGGGGAGTTGTGCTCACAAGCCAGATTTCATGAGCTTGTGTCTTGTTGTTTATTGAAGCATAGCTTAAGTTTTTTTGTTGTTGTGAATAGCTTACTGTGTCACCTTTCTCTGCTTGTGTTTTTTATGTTATATAGTGCTTATTTGAATGCTTATTGTGTACCTTCTATTTTGCTTCATTAACCTAATCACACTGACTCATCAGTGTGGATAGGGGTGATTCATAAGCTTGCACACTAATGTCCTTATATTTTGTGATTATCAAAACACAAGAAGATCAAATAATGCGAATAACGTTTTTGACATTATTTGTATTAACAATCTCCCCCTTTTTGATGATTACAAAATATAAACTCATTTTAGGTAAAATTATGCTTTGATAAATTTTTTAATGAGTTTTCCCGTTACTTCTCCTCCTTTTTGTAGAATCTAAAAGGTGTCGTTAATGTTGAGGAGAGTAGACACGAGCATCCTTGAAAGGGCATCGTCATTGTTGACGGAATACAAGCTCCCCCTAGCTAAGTGCACCCCCTTAATGAGGGCACCGGGGAATCGAGCTATGGTGATGTGCTACAAAAACAAGTTAGAGCAAAGCACATGCGCACACACACACACNTATATATATATGAAAGTATATAGAAAGTATAATGAATATGGGTGTGAAATCAATTATGTAGAGCATGAATCAGATAGAAAATTACAGGTAGAATATGAATTTTAGCACTATAAGGGACGGTCCCGTAAACAGGGGGACGGTCCCTTAATGATAAAGGACCGCCACCAGTAGGTTTCCTGGTTGGCAGATGTGTTGTGATTTAAACAACTCCTCATTTTTTTAAGTTTGAGTAATTTTAGTCCAATTTCATTTTTATCTATGGTCAATACCACAAACTATTATCATAACTTAAAACATAACATTCATTCATTTTAACCAAGGAGCATACATGATAATCATAAGGATTTCATAACTAACACATCATTAGATAACAACATTAAACATTAACTAGTACAACTAATTATCTCCCATTGCATGCTTGGTCCAAAGCATAACATCCACTTAATTATTCTTGAACTAGACATTTGAAAAACATCTAGTTGGATGGTGGATTGGATGATGATGAGGATGAAGGTGGAACCGAAGGTGTTGCCGATGGTGGCATGGAAGCAAGAGGAGTTGGTTGCACATTTTGTTGAGCAATGAGATACTCAATGTGACCAAACATGATGTGCAATTCATCTCGAAGAGAGTGGATGAGATGAAAGTTATGGTAGCAACAAGAACACCATACCATGTGGTTGTTGACAAAGTAGTAGGGAAGTGAATTTCCAAGAGTTGGAGATGATGGTGGTGTGGAAGGAATGTTTTCCAATGGCCCATTTGGAGATGTGGTGGTATGATTTGATGAGTTTGTTTGACATGGAAGTTGGTTTCTTGGTGATAAGATTGAGTGAGTGGGAGATGGTGGTTGATTGCTCACGAATGGAGTGTAGGCACCCGAACTAGATTCGGTAATCAAAAGTGATAAGTTTTTGATGAATGATGAGAAAGGTGATGTGGTTGGCTTTGAGCTAGATGATGGCTTTGATGATGAGTGGGAAGTACCATTGGTGGATGGTGTTTTGAGTGGTGCACTTGGTGCTTGAGGTGATGTTGGTGGTGACTTAGGAGATGGAGTGGAATCATAGAGTGAGAGGTCAATGAAGGTTGTTTGAGGTCGAATGATTTTGAGTTTNNNGATGGCTTTGATGATGAGTGGGAAGTACCATTGGTGGATGGTGTTTTGAGTGGTGCACTTGGTGCTTGAGGTGATGTTGGTGGTGACTTAGGAGATGGAGTGGAATCATAGAGTGAGAGGTCAATGAAGGTTGTTTGAGGTCGAATGATTTTGAGTTTAGGCCTTTTATTTGGAGGTTGTGTTGTGAGCTCTTTCTTTATGGTTGACAAGGTGGTGGAAGGTGAGGCCATTGTAGGTGATGAGGATGAGATGAATGGTTGTTGTGAGGATGTTGAGGGTGATGAGTAAGGTTTAAATAATAAAGCATGGTTATGGTTTAGGCAAAGCATGCATTAGGAGACTTTAAGCACTCAAAAATGTTTATCTAAACATGGTAAGGTAGTGATAATCATGCAATAGGCTTAGGATTGCAGGAAAGAAGAAAACGGTGTAAAATCCGTGAACACACAGGGACGGTCTGTTAAATAGCAGACGGTCCCTTATCACTATGGGACCGCCGGGTCGATAAGGGACTGCCGGCAGTAAGTCCACAGGTTTTTCCAGTCTCTTATTTCTGCAACCTGTACATACAATATAATGCTACTCTTCATGTAATAGCACAAACAAGAATTCAACAATAAAAGATGTCTCAAATTAACTAAACATCTCATGATAACATCCAAATCCAAGCATAATCAATAATCAAACATGTCTTAAGAGTTAACACAAATAAACATAGATGTTTCAAATACATTTCATATAATCATAAAACAAAGTTACTTCAAATAGCATTCACTTCTTATTCTTCTTCTTGAGAAGATTCTTGATCGACTTCAAACCTTTCCTTTTCTCATCTCGAATTTGAGTGAGAAGAGTGATCACAGATGGATCTTGTGGGTTGAGATTATAAGGGATTTGAGGAAGGGCATTTATGAAGTTTTGGGAAGGAGAAGAAGCAGATGCATTAGAACTACCAACATGTCCATCATCATCTAAATGATGAGAGGATGAATCACTAGAAGATGACTCGGGAAACAAGGTCCTTTTCGACCCTGAATCAGACCTTGTTTTACGCTCAATATGAATAGAGAGCGGTAACATGACACGATCATGAATGAGATACTCTTCCGATTGGAGTTCCGGAAATTCATTCATGATATGATTGAATAGACGGGTCAAGAGCATACCATAGGGCATGTTTAATTTATTCTTTTTAGTGACAAATTCCATTCTCCTGACCATGTAGAAGGCTAGATTGTATGGCTTCGATGAGGCAATACAATAAAGAATGTGACCGAGACACGCAGGAAGATGATCCCTATTGCCACCTAGGCAAAAGGCATTTTCACGCACGATTTCCTCAATGGCTTTTAGATGATTTTAGACTTCTTTTGTGAGGATTTGGTTTTCTTCTATAGGAATTTTCTTACCCCTGTATGTACGAGTAAGAGGTGAGGTTCGGGACTTTAGAACGATAGTTTTGATGTCATTGGGAGTTGCAGGAACAGTGGCATATTTCCCACGTGTGGGGGTGCTTCTGACAAGAGCATCAAGGCTCCATTCGTCAGTGAACGAGCATTGCCCCGAGGTGGGAACCCGAAGGATATGACCAAAGTAGGGAAGGAAGTATGAAAAGAATTTATCTTGAATGACAAACTCGAGATAAAGCTCATTTATAGACTATGCTCTCAACCTAAAGTGGCTATAGAATTCTAGAACAAAGCGAGGGACAATAGACTCATTAATCTTGCAAAGACATTCAAGTTTAGCCGAACTCAACATGACTTCAAGGTAAGCAAAATCCTCAAAGTCGGGATAGACAACACGACCTTCATGTATAGCCCGTTTTTCAAAACATTGGAAACTGTATGATAGAGGTGCAGTGTAATCGGTTGAAACAATGGGTATGTAACGAAGTGTATTTTTGTGATCCACCTAGTTTGGTTTAGGCATAATTTTCCTATAATACAAAATTAAGTAAAGTAAATATCAAGTTGGCTAGCCTATAGTTTTTATGCCTATATTTTTATACCAAAAATTCATTTTTAGTTTCGAAATTTCTGATTCATTTTGTTGCATGGTTATGAAAACGTTTCTGACATGTATTAACAATGCATAACTACGTTTTTGTTACGTGATTGAACAAGATTAACAACATCAAATTCGAATTGGGGATGATCTCATTTTTTACCCATTTTCAAAATTCGCAAGATAAGTTAATTAGTTGGTTAATTCGAGTATTATAAGTGTTACATTGTTTAGATTTGCTATCAATTGTTGTTAATTTGACAAAGAAATGAGAATCCCCAATTTTTTTAATTTTATGTTCATATAAACCCTAATAGCTTAATTCGAATTAAATGAATGAAATTGAACAAATTGACTTACAATAAAGTGATTTGCAAGTGTTGGTGATTGATGATCTTGAGTTTGTAAACCTTGAATTAATTTGATTTTGGGTGAGTGAGATTTTGAATGTATGATTCGAGTTTTCTTCGTTTCTGCAGCAAGGAGGAGTATTTGGTTTTGTTTTTCAAGTTCTATAGTAAGAAAACGGGGTATGGCTTCAAAACGCTGGACGGTCCCTTATCGATATGGGACCGCCAAGAGCTAAAGGACCGTCGACAGAAAGTTTTGTGGTTTTGTCGATTTTTTGCTGTTTCAGTTAATGTGATAAGTCTTTGGTTCCAAATCGTTTTAAAATATAACTTTTTGTATTTTAATACACGGAGTTGACTCAATACGCACGAGTATGCCAAGGAATGGGTATGGAGTGGAATCGAGACAGAAGAAAAGGAAAAGACTCGATACGCTTGAATAAGGAGTGGATTTTGAGTCGAAACAGAAGAAAGGAAAGAGTAAAATGTTCAATGAGTCTAAAACCCACTTTTCCATAACACGTTTAAATTACTAAAATGCACTCCAATTTGAAATTTTGAAGAAAAGTGTACGGTTACCAAACAAGCCCTAAATCAAAAATGATTATTGTGCGATTACAAATATGAACATGTAACTTCAAGTAAATGATATTTGAGCTACTACAACATCATATGAACTCAAGAATGTGAAATTTGGATTAAAATATAAGTGTTGCACGTTAGGTGACCTAAAAGGGTCCAAAAACATTAAAAACTTGTACACAACCTTAGAAATAAATACATGTTACTATCCTAAGTATATTTTTAATTGAAAAATGATAATTTTGACCAATCCTTCACCCCTTGGCCGTGAATTATGAGGGAAGGGATGGAAATCCCATAATTTTGCTAGTTTACCATTTTTAAAGCAACTAATTTCCCATATTTCCTTAACCCTAAAAATTAAAACCTTTCTCTTTCCCTGGTTCTTATTTTTACGCCTCCCTTATGACACATAGCCTTTCATCCATCAAAAATATTGCCCTTGAATCCTTGGTGATTAATCGTATGTGTTCGTGAGAAGATTTGGTACGCGTAGTGATCCATTTGGAGGCATTTGAAGGCACTTTCTTTGGGGTTTCTCCTCCAATTCAATCCATCCATCACCCTTGAAGGGTTTGGTACTTCTTGTTTTGATCCTTGTTTATCTCTTTGTGTTTCTTTCGTTACGATAACCATAATACGCGAAAACCAAAAAGATACGAATTGATATACGAAATTGAACATGGATCGGCCCTAATTAAATTCTATATGAAAATTGATTAACCTTGATGATATAATGGTTAAAACATGTTTGTGATGATATTTGTAACACCTAGATGTGATTTGTTGGAATCAAAACGGGTTTGCTATGCTTTCTAAATTTTGGCCGCCACCCCCATTAACACCATGGATGAATTTTTGTGTTAATTGATGATTGTTATGTGTTATGAATGCTTGGTTTCATGTGTGGATTGAATTGGTATAACATGTAACTAGTTTGGTTAATTAAATTGATACGAAATTGAATATGGATGTATGTATGTCGACTTGTATGTGATGATATGAATTCTTATTTGTTTTTTATGGTTGATGATGATAACATGTTTATGATGATGATTGATGATGATTAGGGTTTGTTTTGAGTTGTTTGATTTGGGACAGAATTGACGGTCGAACTTGTAACTGTTATGGGTCGAGTTTGGTAAAGGTTAAATTCATGATTTTTATTTGTAAACTCAGCTAATGTCTTAGTAAAGTTTTCCAATTGGTTTGGAGTGATTTCAAGTTGATTTGGTCGTATTTTTGAATTTTGTGCGATGATATGTCAAAACTGCGTTTGCAGAAATTAAGTTCATTCGTGGTTTTTGATTTTTCATTTTTAAACTGGAAGAAGTTATGAGCTCTCCTTTTACTGGGGTAATATTTGGGTTATGTGTGAGTTCCTGGAATTTTTGTAGAATTTTCTGAAGGGTGTAAGTTGGGTGGTTAATTAGAAACTTTTGAGGTGTTTCTGCAGATCCGAATCTGGGTATGTTATCATAAAACGATTTTTAAAAAGGAGTTACACTTAATAATAAAATCTGCAAAAATTCAAGTAGAGTCCTAAGATGTGTATGCTTCTGTAATATTTTTGGTGAATTTTATTTTGGACTTCTGGTATGCTTTGTAAATTTGTTTAATGGGCTAAAGATTATTATAAAAACCAGTTAATCAAAAGGTGTATGTAACTTATGTGTTTAATGTGCTAATTGGAGTGTTTGGTGTCATCTTTATGTCTTTGGTGTCTTCTTGTATTATTGGTGTCTTCTTTATTTCTTTGGATTCATATGTTAGCTAACTTAATCTAATTGTTAACCTCGAGCCATGAAGACCTAACTAATGTTTATGAAACCCTAAAATATGATCATTAACTTAATCATTAACCACTTATTATATTTGTCTTATTATAAACCCTAAAATGACTTGTATTAAGTTTTACCCTAGCTTTTAAATATGGAAACCTGCTATTTTTGGAAAGTACTATTTATGGAAACCTTCTAAAATTGGAAACCTTCCAAATAAGGAAACTTACTAAAAATAGAAAGTCTTCTAAAATGCTTAAGCTACTTAAAGTGGAAAGTTACTAAATATGGAAAGTTACCTAAAATAGAAAGCTGCTAAATATGGAAAGTTACCAGAAATGGAAAGATAACTAAAAGAGGTAACTTACGTGATTTGAACTATTCTTAATTCGAATCCACTCTCTTCTAGGTTCGGTGAAGCGGGAATGACCGTTCTCCTTTCGTTTGGTCTCGATTTGTTTTGACTCGGCAAAGGTACAGATATTCCGTACTCTGTCAGCAAGAGTGCACACTCTCTCTCCCTTAACTTTGTCTTTGATTTGTTATCGCGTTACGATTCCGTTTGGTCGTGGTTATGATCCTTCGTACTTGGCTCTATGAGTGATGTGTTCCACCGGTATTGTGATCCAATTGTTATTCGTTTGGACTCTTATGGTATGATGTTGACATGACCAGTTCGATAACCTTTCGTGACCTCAACTTTTGAACCCTTGCGAGACTTTGAACGTTCTTTTAGGATATTATAACGGGAGGTGAAATTTCTTTTCTTAATTATGACATGGAACCTCTTAAAGGAGAAATTATTTTATAAAGACACTTTTAATATGACTTAAGACCACTTTTATATGGGATTTTTTCTATAAATTCATAAAGACCACTTTTAAAGAATATCTTATGAGAACCTTTATTAAAGATCACTTTTTTAAATGTTATCTTTTGGAAGATCTTTGCTAAATGAACCTTTGTTATAAACCTTTTTGAATGGGATTGTACTACGAACCTTTTTAAACAAGTGATGGGAACCTGCTAAAATGAACGTTTGTTTTAAACTCTCATTATGACCCTTTGATCATGAACTATGGGACTTTGGAACTTGGAATAGTGAACCTTGTGGATGGGAACCTTGACTTTGGCCTTTCCATTATGACCCGTTTATATTACATCTTTGATTGATCCTTTGATATTGATCCTTGACATTGATCCTTTGACATTGATCCTTTGATACTGAACCTTTGATATTGAACCTCTAATACTGAACCTTTGATATTGATCCTTTGACATTGAACCTTTGACATTGAACCTTTGATTATGACTTGGCACTTATATTTGATTGAACCTTGACTGCATGACCCTTCAGTATTTACCCAGGTATTACTTGTTGTGGAGTAGCTACAACCATAGCATTGATGCACCAATATTATGTACTCTAGTGGGGCTGGAGAGATGTCTCCCACCGTCCCTGATTTGTTATCGACTACTGCTATGATTATAATTTGTTTGCAGGGGCGTATGGATGCATCCTAGATTTGATTGATTGATTGATTGTTTGATTGAGACTAATATATTGACTACATGGTTATATATTACATTGTTTGGTGACTGGGTATGCGTGCATTGCAACCCCTCACATATTGGGAGTTGATCACTCCATATTGGGTTACTATTGGATTGGATTGTATATCGATTGGGCCTGGGGTAAAATACTGATTCTATATACATTACATCTTACATTTAACCTTGATATCTTTTGATTACCCATTTGACACCATATGTAATCCATCTTCATATTCCTTTGATTATTCCTAACTCTATTGTATTGCTTTGCTATTTGTTGATATCTGTTCACTGAGCTTTTTTTATGCTCAGCCGCTTTCTTTTCCATGCGGCAGGTACTTAAGCTAGGAGCGGGGTTTAACTTTGGGGATGAGAGAGTGTTGACCTACCCTAGAGATTTATTTTGAATAATGGACTTATGTCCTTATCGTTATTTCCGGATTTTGGACATTTGTAATCGTGCTTTCCTTTGTTTGGTTTTGGGGACACTTGGATGTTTTAGTTCCTTTTGATACTCTTTGATGACTTTTATTTAAGACTTCCGCTGTTTGGTTTGAATCTGTTTGTATCTGATATGTCACCATAAAGTAGCGTTCCTACTCTTACCGGGTTGGGGCGTTACAATGAGATTCAAAGACGAGAGTTGCATCGAAGAGGCTAGAAGTCAATCATGTAAATTCTAAGAAAAGTCATAGACGAGAACTATAGAGCATACAAAGAGTGAAGTAAGTG
The DNA here is from genome assembly GCA_014162995.1 of Artemisia annua. Taxonomy (NCBI): domain Eukaryota; kingdom Viridiplantae; phylum Streptophyta; class Magnoliopsida; order Asterales; family Asteraceae; genus Artemisia; species Artemisia annua. The sequence goes on from LBNU01002330.1 coordinate 44,577, forward strand.
TGCATCGTCTATAGTGATTGATTGACGAGAAATGTGTTATAAATAATGGTTGTGGTAAGACCATTATTTTTCCAAATAATTTGCTTGAATCCAAAGAAGGATAAGCATTTAGACAAAGCGTCTAATGAACACAAAGCATATAGCACACAAGAACATATACACATTATCTAGCAAGTAAGCAAGTAACGATAAATCACAGTCATATAAGCATATAGCAAGCATTCAATTAGCAACTATGATAGGCAAGAATGTAAGAAGACTTACCTTGGCCTCTAGCTATCCTTAATGACACATATCATAACATGTGTCGTGTAAGTGATGGAAGACATGATGAAACTCACTTAGCGAATCTTCCATAAGTGTAGTTACACAATCTAGCCACGCATTGTCTTGATCTCTAACCATCTTGACCTTAGGCTATATAAACACGTACTTAGTCTTTTTTATTTTCATCACTTCAAAACTTGTTGATTAGTGCACCAACTTAGTTGTTAATGTGATTCTTGTCGGCAACATTACCTACAATAAAAACATTCAAACTAGTAATACACGATTCTACTAAAACCAAGTGACTTACTAATAACATATTTTCATCATCTTTGGCTTGAACATTCCCTTGATGGAAGTTTAAAGTATTTTGCCATGTATCATTTACCACATTTCATAAAATGGTTTTGTCAAAACCAATTTTTAGCAAAGTTTTATAAGCCAATATTTGTCTAGCAAAATTTTCTTATGAAATCTTAATTTTCAAAATCCATTCTCATTGATTAAAAATATCAAAAGAGATGACAAGCCAAAGATTATGACTAATTGATTTCACATAACTTTCAAATTCATTTTTCCAAATGACAAAGTTTTCATTTTCGAAAAATGGTGACTAATTCAAATAGATCCCTTCTAAGTATCTTTCAGACTCCATAGATCGATTCAAGTTTTAAAGTACAGTATACTCTAAAGATCTTGATAACCTGGCTCTGATACCAATTGTAGAAACTAGAAGGGGGGTTGAATAGTTTCACCGTTTCATTTTAGTTGTTAAAACACTTCTCTGTTTTTAGGTCCGGTTTATATTCTTTTGCAAACTTATTGAATTCTACTTGTTATGTGATATCAATTTAACTAATAACATGCATAAACAAACAAGTAAAGTAAATAGTAAGGAAAGAACACAACCCAAGAGACGCGGCGATTTATAGTGGTTCGGCACGAAGCTCACTCTCCGTCCTACTCCACTCCCTGAGTACCACACTCGAGAGTTATCAATCACTATATCAACACACTCCTTTAGGCGGAGCAATCCGTACACATGCTTACACAAGGCTTAACGACACTAAGCATAATGTCGAGTTCTAATCGTAGCTAGAACCAATCAACTCCAAGGCTCACGTGGCCACATGAACAAGCACTCTTGTCCATCTTGAATCTTCAACCGATCCAAGTCTTCACATATTTTACACACTTGGTTCTTCACCCAAACCAAGCTGATAACGCTCTAATTATACATATTTCTATATGCGTTATCTATGCTTTTATGTATATATATTGATGAATTATATTAGCTTTTGATACTTAATAGAGTATATTTGATATTGTAGGGTGTCGTGGAAGAAATGGAAGAAAACGTGAAGATATGAAGCTTAAACGAAGAAATAAACT